>ML818746.1:144911-167643 GCA_009831015.1 Picea engelmannii | reverse complement strand
ATCCTAACATGCAACTTATCCTCTCCAAACACCAATATGTTTTTGACAACCCCCAAGGACTCCCACCCTCTCGTGGTCCCCATGATCATTCCATTCCACTTGTCCCAAGTAGTCTTCCTCCCAATGTTCTCCCTTATCATCACGCATTTGCTCATAAAAATGAAATTGAGAAAATTGTTAAAGAATTGTTAGCTATGGGTGCCATCCGCCTTAGTACAAGCCCTTATTCCTCTCTAGTGGTCATGATACTCAAGAAAGAAGGTACTTGGCACATGTGCCTTGATTTTCGAACCTTCAACAAAATTACCATCAAAGAAAAACTTATGATTCAATGACCTTTTGGATGAACTGAGTGGTGCTCAATTATTTACCAAACTTGATCTAGATTCTGGCTACCACCAGATACATCTGAAGGCAGATGGCATTCCCAAGATTGCCTTTCTTACTCATGAATGCCATTATGAGTTCTTGGTCATGCCCTTTGGCCTGTATAATGCACCCTCCACTTTCCAAAGCCTCGTCAATCTTGTCTTCCACCCCTTCCTCTGTTATTTTGTACTGATCTTCTTTCATGATATTCTCATTTATAGTTAAACTTGGAAAACCCATCTCTCTTATGTGGATCAAGTCTTAAAGTTACTTTCTCAACATCAACTCTTTCTCAAACAATCTAAATGCACCTTCGGTGCCTCTGAAGTCGAATACATGGGCCATATTATTGGTAAGGATGGTGTCTATGTGGATCCTAAGAAAATTGAAGCTATGAAGGATTGGCCCCACCCTAAAACTCTTAAAAAATTGCAATTTTTCCTTGGTTTGATTGGATATTATAGAAATTTTGTCCAAATTTATGGCAAAATTGCAACCCCACGCACTTCCCTCCTTAAGAGGAATTCTTTTAGTTGGAATGGGCGTTGGTCAATCTTTCCTAGCTTTGAAAGAGGCTATGTACCACTCCAGTTCTGGCACTACCCGACTTCACAAAGACTTTTGATTTGGTGTGTGATGCCTCTGGAAAAGGCATTGGCGAAATTCTCATGCAAGAAGGAAAATCATTGGCCTTCACGAGTAAACAATGTTTTGAGAGACACTTGGGCAAATCCACCTATGAAAAGGAAATTATGGCTATTTTGCATGCGATGGATATCTGACATCCTTACTTACTAGGGCAACGCTTCCAAATTAAAATTGATCATTGCCGCCTCAAGTATTTTTTGGAACAAAGGATTTCATCCCCTGAGCAACAAAAGTGGTTAACCAAAATATTTGGCTATGATTATGATATCATTTACAAGGGAAAAGAGAATGTGGTTGTTAATGCTCTTTCTTGGAAATATGAAAAAGAAGGGCCCCTCTTTTCACTCTCCTTCATTGTAGTCAATTGGTTAAAGGCAGTTTGTCAAGAATGGTTCCAAGATCCAAAAAATTCTCACTTGATCCAACAATTGCAACAAGACCCCAATGCATCTCCAGGATACACTTGGAAAAATGAGGAGCTTCGCTAAAAAGCCCAGCCGTATTTGACTAAATAATCCCACTTTAAATCCATTGTTCTCTTTGAACTTCATGCTTCGCCGATAACAAGGCATTTTGGCTTTCACAAAACATATGTACGGATCAAACGTTCTTTTGTCTAGGAAGGCATGAAGCAAGACATCCACACTTTTGTGGTTTAATGTGATACTTTCCAACGCAATAAGAGAGAAACAATCAAAACTCCATGCACACTACAACCTCTCCCCATTCCACCTGCTCTATGGATCGATATCTCTATGGACTTCATTGTCGGATTAAACAAATCTAGCAATAAATCAACTATCATGGTTGTGGTTGATCGCCTTTTCAAATATACTCATTTATATGCCCTCCAACACCCATTTACAACTTCCATAGTGGCTCAATTTTTCATGGACAATATCTTCAAACTCCATGGAATGCCCTAATCTATTGTCTCTAAACATATCCAACTTTCACAAGCAATTTCTAGAAAGAATCATTCAGGCTTCAAGGCACCCAATTGCATCTCAACATTGCTTATCATCCCCAGACTGATAGTCAAATTGAAGTTGTTAACAAGAGTTTGGAAGCATATTTGCATTGCTTTGCATCTGAACAACAATCTCATTGGGTTCAGTAGTTACCACTAGTTGAATGGTGGTACAACACATCTTACCATGGTGTTACTCGCATCACTCCCTTTGAGGTGGTCTATGGTCAAAACCCACCCTTTGTATTATCTTACTTTCTTGGTGTCTCCAAGGTTTAGGAGGCAGAAAGAACCCTTACAGTTGAAGCTGACATTCTACGCACCCTCAAAGAGAATTTAGTCATGGCTCAAAATTGCATGAAGTAACAAGTTAATCAATGTTGTTTTGAACGCCATTTTGTTGAAGGGGATCATGTGTTTCTTCATCTCCAACCATATAAGCAAACTTCACTCAAAGCAAATCATAGCCAAAAACTTGCTCCAAAGTTTTATGGCCCTTATAAAATCCTTATGCACATAGGGCATGTGGCTCGTAAGTTATCCCTTCCCAGTCACTCTAACCTCCATCCATTTTTTCATGTTTCTTGCTTAAAGAAAGTGATTGGAACCAAGTGTCAGATTCAAGTTAGTTTCTCGTAATTGGATGAAGAAGGTTCCATTTAGTTGCAGCCACAGGAAGTCATGGCCCAATGCGAGATTTGCCTCCGTCAATGCACAATTCAAGAAGTTTTAGTACAGTGGAAGGATACAAAACTTGAAGATGCCACACAAGAGTCGACCGCCATTCTGCATCAATTTCCACATCTCAAGCCTTGAGGACAAGGATATTTTTTAAGGGGGAGGGCAGGTTAGCGTCATGTTATCCCCTATCCTAGGGATAACTAAGGAGATCATGCCTCGAAGCCCACAGGTCCTAGACACGGAGTGTCATGAGTCGGATGACTTGAGCATGGCCCTGGAGAGCCCCTCTTTTCTATAATGCAGCCCATCTATATTCAGCAGCAGCAATATCCATCCCACCAGCCTGGTCCTGAAGGAGCAGTAAGTCTTTCTCCATGAGATAATGAGTCTGGGTATCATGGTATGTGTCACTCTAATTATTGAAGCACTTGAATATGTTGCGCTAAATCCTCCTTCATTTCATAACATTTGCTTGGAAATTATTCTCTTTAACTTGCTCATACCTGGGAGGGTGACCTGATGCCCTAGTAAGTTGATCTCCCTTTAGGATGGGTTGCCACTGCGTCGGTCTATGAAAGGTCATTGTCCATTCCCTCCACACTTAGCACTTTCCATCCTTACTCCTCTCATTTTCCCCCCTACCTTTGTTCGGGTATTGGGTTTTCCACACTAGGAAGGGTTGTACCTTGCCTTGTGGGAAGAAGGGGCTAAAGGCCCAGAGGGTAAAAGTAGTTGGCAAGAGTTAAGAGCCAAAATGAAACCTTTGAGATGCTTCGCCCAGGGATTCTCGAGAACGCAGTAAAAGGATTCTCAGTAATAAAAGGGAACCTGTAAGATAAATAAACACTCAAGGTATTAGTTGGTGGATGGGAGGTCTCATCATGAGTCAGCCTATTAGGACCATGGGCATGTAAGGGTATGACACTACCATCTATCCGGTCATCAAACCAGGGTAGTGGCTCTTGGTGGCATAGCCAAGAGAAAGGGGGTCTCATCTCGAGATAGCTTTCTCATCTCCGTGAAATGATTGTGGATAACATTGTCACCTTTGGTCACCAAACGAGGACAGTGTCCCTCATCTCTTCCCTTGAAGCAAAAAAGAAAAAACAATAAGACTAAGAATAAAAGGCATTGATGGGCTAGGAAACAATGGCATCCCTGATAAGGTGCACCTCGCCCTCTACAGAGGCACCCACAGGTAAGACCTACATTTCCCTCATATCATTGCACCATATGCCCAAACACTTCCCATGTCACTTCACACACACTTACATGACCTAGACTGGCTCTCATCTGGAAAACACCCCAGACTTAAGGAGGATTAGCCCAATAGAACATCTTGAGACCCTCTCCAAACCTGACTTGTTAAATTGCATAACGTCTTTGAGCATTTGTCTGGGTAAAGGGGGGTTTGATGCACATGTTTGGGTAATTTGATTATTAGATGTGATTGACATTGCTATGATCCCTGTGACTTATGAACCCCTGGACGGCGTACTTGTTGTGGCTGCAGGACTTTGCCCAGTGGACAAGTACATATGGGGGAATGATTAGCTCGGACCTCCATGGGGCTAAAATCCCACAGATGGATGTTGTGACCCCAACAAAGGGCAGAGAGACATCAGAGGCTTGCACCAAGAAGAAAGAAGGATGTTGCCCCTGAGACACTCTGGCAGGCCTAGACCCAAAGGGGTCTTTCATTTCCACCAGGATGTTGACCCTTAAGAGCTCATAACGTCATCATTATGACCCTAACGTCATCCAGAGTTAGGGTTTGCACTTATGAGGGCAGTTGTGTGCTAGTTGGCACCTGTGGCAGCATTCAGGGCCTTTGGAGGCCAAACGTTCTTCATATGAGGCCTAATGTTCCACCCTAGGGGCCTAACGTCACCCTAGAAGGGCATGAAGTCACCCTTTGAGATGAAATTAGGGTGTAATTAATGTCATTTATGTAAAAAAATGGATTTTAAATGTAATTTGGCCATGTCGGCCATTTTATGACCTAATTTTAATTAAAGGTCATTGATATTGTGTAAATAGAGAGAGAATTCTCATTTTTTTCATGATGAACTCATCACACAAGTGTGTGGACTGAAATTTGTGCCCAATTTAAGGGCTATTGGCTGAAATTTTAGGCCCAACTTCTTGCAAAGGCATATTTTGGTGTATCTTGGTTATTTTTCATGGTGGAAGATCTTCAACTAAGGTTTGGCTTGATTATTCTTGGTGAAGTAAGTAGAAAATCTACAATTTGTTTATGTTAATGAATGCTTGTGGTAAATTTTACTTGGTTCATGTTAGAGATTATGAAATTGCTTGCTTAAAACCCTAGGAGAGAAACATAAGCTATTATCTTTCTCTCTATAGTTTTCCACTTGTTTAAATTTCTCAAAGTGCACCTTGTTTAGAAGTAGTTACTAGAGCCCTGAAATGCTAGCACTCTAGTAGCCCTACTCTAATTGCCTATTGCATATATTATTTCCAAATTGTCTAAGGGAAGAGAATTCGCTAGGGCCTAAGTTTCCTTACTTTCTAGCCAATTTTATTTTAGGACTTGGATGTTTTAGGCCTTGAGTTACCAACACCTCCTCCATCCATTCCATCTCCTTTGACTAAGTATTATCATTGTTATTTTGCTCTAAAATTTGTTGTTGCTATTGTTGACTCCATACACCCTAAATGGCAATAGTCTACTCACCATAGTGAATGGTTGATCAAACAAACACTCACATCTTCCTCTTTGAAGCTTTAGCTAACCTTTACTGTTAAGTTTTTCTATGCTAGGCTCAAGCATGAGATTTATTTCAATTTTAGCATTTACTTGATCCATAAACAAATGCAGCTACACCATTCACAATTGTTGCAATAACCAAGATCACAAGAAGAAGTACCATGCACAAGAACACAAGAAATATCCTAGGAAACCCTTCTACTTTCGCAATAAAACCTAGCAATCCTTTGTTATATTCTCAAGAGAAGATCCCCCAACCATAAAACCCTCATGCACACAAGAGGGTGCTCTACTACCTTGAAACTTGCACCCAAGAGAGGTGTGCACTTCTGCCCTTAAAGTGTACTTGCTGAAATTTTGAAATGTCAAGTGATGTGTGTTTCCTCAATGGGGAAATCACCTTTACTTATACTAGACCAGACACAGCAATAGGTGTCTTTGTTGGCACAATAGAGCCGACCTCAATAACTCAAAAAATAATTAATTATTACAATAAACATTCATTATCTTTCACATATGGTGGGGCTGACCTGTACCCTTTACATCACAATTAGGGTTACAGGTAAATCTTACACTTAGACAATATATCAAGGGATCCACACGTCCACTAGTGCTCGACCACTAGGGACACATCCACCTGTGCTCAGCCCCAGGGACATCATACTCAACAAAATCATCTGGAGTACCTTGTCATCTCAACTCTCACACAAAGGAGAACGATACACACATCACATGGGCACACCCAACCACTGGGGGACAAATCAACTCTCCAAAGGAGAACGATGCCCCATCCATTGGGGGATGACTCAACTCTCACATAGAGGAGAACGATGCCCCATCACGTGGGTATGCCCAACATTGGGCTCCCTCTCAGGTCGACTCAACTCAATCTCAGAGGAGAACGTGTCCTGGAGGATGTCTCACGAAGCTGCAATCATCAATAGTCCCTCTCAGCTAGGGAGGCATTCTCCACCAAGCCAAGTCTCTCACGGAAGTACTTGAACTTCGTCTTGGAAAGCAGTTTGGTGAAGATATATGCAATCTACTCATGTGTAGGAAGGTATTGCACGTGTATTGCTTTCCTCTGCACCATGTCTCTGATATAATGATATTTTATCTCAATGTGTTTTGATTTATCGTGAAACACGGGATTCTCAGAGAGCTTCACACAGCTCTGGTTATCACAATGAATAATGGTAGGATCCATCTCATGATCAAATAAATCTGTCAGGATCTTGCGAAGCCACACTGCTTCGCGGACTGCCACACTCAACGTTGTATACTCTGCTTCAGCGGTACTCAAGGCCACAGAGATTTTTTTCCTACTACACCAGGAAACCATGGCAGACCCCAAGGTAAAACAACAACCATATGTGTTATTCCATTCCACTGTGCTCCCTACCCAATCTACATCGACATATCCCTGCAAACTCATGTCTACACTGGAGGCATATCTTAGGCCATATCCTACTGTGCCTTGTAGATATCTCAATACATGGTTCATTGCTATCCAGTGAGTTTGTCTTGACTGACTCATGAACTGACTAAGTACATTCACTGCATAGCATATATCAGGTTTGGTGTTAACCAGATACATCAATGATCCAATCAGTTGTCAGTATAAATGTGGATCAATCTCGCCTGAATTAGTAGAAGCATCCTTCATTTTCTTCAAATCCATTACCATCGGTGTAGGCATGGATTTGTAGTCTGTCATACCAAACTTCTTCAATATCTCCACTGTATATTTTCCTTGACTCGAGAAAATCTCATCAGTCCTCTGCCATACTTCTAGTCCCAAGAAGTAGTGCATAATACCCAAATCCTTCATCTTGAATTCAGAGGTCAATGCTCGCTTGCATTCAGCAATAAGTCTTTCTGAACTGGTGAGGAATAAGTCATCCACATACAGGACCAAGATCAAGCACTTGTCACCAACAATGTGATAATATAGATTTGGATCAGCAACACTCTTATTGAAGCCCAAACTCATTAAGAATCCATCCATCTTCTTGTACCAATGATAGTACGGATGGAAGTGTATCAGGCTACTGGAGCAAATGTCTCCTCATAATCAATTTCCTCCACCTGTGAGAATCCTCTGGCCACAAATCTTGCTTTGTTCTTCTCGACAATTCCATTAGTAGCATGCTTGATCTTATAGATCCACTTGGAAGTCACTACAGACTTCCCTTTTGGTCTCAGAACAATATCTCATGCATCATTCTTCATGATGCATTGATACTCTTTTGTCATGGAATCTTTGCCATACCTGCTGCTTCTCCAAGACAAGAAGGCTCGGTATCAATGATGTGGCTCATGGTTGAAACATAGCTCGAAAATCTCTATGGTCTCTTGCTCTTTCGGAATGTGCCTCGAGGAGTTGCATGTCCCTCTGCCTCCTGCAGAGTTTGTCAAGCCCAAGCAGGCCTTTTATGGCCTACTGCAATACCTCTGTGGATATCAACTGGATCAACTGAAACAATGAGTGTCTCCCTCTAAACTGTTGAAGGGGGAGAAGGTATTGTCTCTTCCTTCATCTCAAATATTTTGACTCCCTCTGAGTCAAGGTATTGTCTCTTCCTTCATCTCAAATATTTTGACTCCTTCATCTCAAATATTTTGACTCCCTCTGAATTCTGAAGGATAGACATCTTCTTTTTTTTTGTTGCTAACCTGGAGACATCTCATGTATTCCCAGATCCTCTACTGACTCTACAGTACTTTGTTGGCCTCTCGTACTAGGATAATAATCAACCAAGAAAATTTGGACTCTTGTACCAGGGATAATGGTCCAAGTCAAGAGGGCTCCCACACTATGGATAATACCCTTCATTATCAGAATGCAAGCAACTACAGGTTAATGATTAAATCAAATAAGGAATGTAGTACAAAACTTACCCTAGTCTACAGTCATGCTCAATATTGTATTTGGTCTTCCTGAAAAGAGTCAGAGGAATAAATCCTCATCTCTCATGTCTTCATCTCTCTGAGGTGGGTTTGGATCCATGTCAACAGTGGAAGCATATTGTCTTCCTCTCTTCCTGGTAGGACAATTTCTCGCAAAGTGTCCATACTTGTCACATATGAAGCACTGGATTTTTGACATGTCTTTTATGTGATCATAACCTGAAGTTGATTAACTCTTCTCGTCTTTGAATGTTTGACTGAAGTTTCTTTTATTTCTTCCTCCTTTATTTGTATGAAGGGAAAGAGCATGATTGTCATCATGAGGTAAGTCTTCCACTCCTCTAACTATAAGTTTGATTTCTTCATGGGTACAGTATGTCCATAAACAATCAAAAGTAGGTAGTTGTTCTCTACCACTGATACTTTGAAGAAATGGTTCCCAATGTTTTGGAAGAGAATTGAGAGTGGTCAAGACAAGTTCTTTGTCTGATATGATTTCTCCAATGGCACCGAGTTGATCTATGATCTATAACATCTTCATGAAGAAGATAGCAACGATGTCACCTTTTGTCATCTTGATATTTTAAAGTTGGCCCTTCAATGTAAGAGCTCTGAGGGTGTTGTTACTCTCAAACATATTCTTCAATGCTTCATACATTTCATAAGTTGTCTTTAGGTTGGCAATCCGAGGTAAGAGATGATCTCTTACTGAGTAGATGACTATCTTCCTTGCCTTGACGTCATATTCCTTCCTTTCTTCCTTCTCTTCATCGGTAGTTGTCTCTGGTAAAGCCTTTTGTATCACACTTAATAGGTCATCCTCTTCAAGGGTGATCTGAAGTCTTGACTTCCAGGAACTGAAGTTGCTTGATCCATCAAGTCTATCTTCCACCAAGGATTTGTTCATCATATTTTTTAGATTCTTCGCAAACCCTTACCCACTGGGCTAGGAAACCTAACGGTTAGGCTAGGCTAGCAATCTTAGGTTTCAGTGGGCTTATGACTACCAACAATAATCCTTAAAAGTCAGAAGAGCATTGTTGAGATGAAAAGCTCCTTCAATGAGTTGCAGAAACCCTAAATCTGAATTTTCTGCAGAAAATTGTGAAACCCTAGAAACCCTAGGGCCAAAAATCCAAAATTCTCGGAATTGCAATCTGATAGTTGTTGGAGGTGTGTTGAGGGAGGTCGTACACCCCTATGCAATTTTTAGCCCCAACATTTCAGTATTAAGTGTTGGAACACCCAAAAAGGTGAGGGTCATACAGATTTCTGGAAACCCTAGGAGGGTCGTACGGTTCTGCAGAAAAAATGACGGTTTGCTTTGCAGGCTTGTGCAATGGCTTCTTCAAGACCTATGCTTTGATATCATGTTAAGTTTTGATATGTTAGGCTCAAGCATGAGGTTTATTTCAATTTTAGCATTTACTTGAACCATAAACAAATGCAGATACACCATTCACAATTGTTGCAATAACCAAGATCACAAGAAGAAGCACCATGCACAAGAACACAAGAAATATCCTAGGAAACCCTTCTACTCAAGGGAAGAAAACCCAGCAATCTTGTTAGAATATAATGGATGTGCTCATTTAACCATAAACAATATAGCAATATTGTCACCCAACCATAGGCCGAAGCCACCCCCGAGCACCTTAACCTTGACAAAGAATCATTCTGGAAGCAAACCCTAGACTGGATAGCCAAACAAAGGTGGTGCACCTTTCTCCAAGGATAGCGCACCAAGCAAGAGTAACAAGAGTTGATTAGAGAGTCCAAACCATAACCAAGAGAGAGTCCAAGCCAAAACCGAAATCTGCTAGTTGCAACAGCTGCAACAGCAGCTCTCCTCCATACTTGCACACAAACTAGCCAATTGCAGTGTGCACAAGTGTTGCTTCTGCAGTTCTGAGAATACTGGCTAGAATGAAGACTTGCCTCCTATATTTATACTAATTCTGGCAGACTGCCTGGGCCGGCTTCTCATTTTGGGTACTAATTCTTTAGTAAATAACATTTCATTTAGCCGACTTCTTCTCTTGGAGGCTAATAACCTAATACAAGTCATTCTCTTGAGCCGACTTGTCTTCTAGGGTTATTAACCAATTAATTAGGATTTCTTCTTGCTTCCCGGAATATTCTATTCTCGTCGGGTTTACACGTGGAGGTAAATACCTCCCGCGGCTACCATAATATCAACACTCCCTTCTAGCTAGGGAGGTATTGAAGGTAATGGTCTTGAGCACAAACATACCATTCACCCGATAGCATCAACATAGTCATATAGATTATCTCATTATTAGATCATGAGCACCATCATCACTATCAGTGTCATCAACTGCATCATCTCTCTAAACCCTAATGCACACAAGAGGGTGCTCTACTACCTTGAAACTTGTGCCCAAGAGAGGTGTGCACTTCAGCCCTTAGAGTGTACTTGCTGAAATTCTGAAATGTCAAGTGACTTGTGTGTTTCCTCAATGGGGAAATCACCTTTACTTATACTAGACCAGACACAGCAATAGGTGTGTCTGTTGGCACAACAGAGTCGACCTCAATAACTGAGAAAATAATTAATTATTACAATAAACATTAATTATCGTTCACATACGGTGGGGCCAACATGCACCCTTTACATCACAATTGGGGTTACAGGGAAATCTTACACTTGGACAATATAGCGAGGGATCCACACGTCCACTAGTGCTCAGCCACTAGGGACACGTCCACCTGTGCTCAACCACAGGGACTTCATACTCAACAGAATCATATGGAGTACCTCATCATCTCAACTCTCACATAGAGGAGAACGATACACCCATCACATGGGCACACCCAACCATTGGGGGACGAATCAACTCTCCAGAGGAGAACGATGCCCCATCCATTTGGGGACGACTCAACTCTCACACAGAGGAGAACGATGCCCTGTCATGTGGATATGCCCAACACTGGGCTCCCTCTCAGGTCGACTCAACTCAGTCTCAGAGGAGAAAGTGTCCTGGAGGATGTCTCACAAACTTTTCTCTCAAGATAATAAAGGTATCATCATTTGGATCTATACTGTCATTGTGTTTATTGTTGTCTCTTTCTGTTAAATATTTTGGTAATAATATTTTTTGGTAATAACTATTTTGGTAATAATTTTGGTACCTTACACACTCCATCTCAAACATAATGCAAACCATATAAATGTATGGTGCTCGTGCCCAATAAAACCATGACATTGAACGTCATCATAAAAACTCTGGAGCTTAGAATTCATCAATCAATATGATCCTAATAATCTCTAGTGGCATCGAGAACAACACTCGAGACGACTACTCTCGCGTACCAAGCTCATCAGGTAGTACGGCTAAGGGTACGATTAATCCTCCTTAGTTACAGCCCTGAAATATTAGGTTGAGTACTATTGTTGAACCATGCAAGTATATTAGATAACTATCGCACAACACGATCCCTTATCCTTAGGAACCCTAAAAAACCCTAATTGTCGCTGCCGAAACAAAACAGAACAAGAAAAGTGTTTAAAAATTGCACATCCAGTGTGGGCAACCCTGCTTCCTACATCCAAGCTACAAAATTCCTACACAATCTTCACTATTAATAATTTGGGCATTTTTTCACTATAATATTAATCAAACCAGAGTATAACTCTACAGGAGTAAGAAAAGCGGTCCCACCAACACCTTTACTTGGGACCTATCCCATTGGATTCCTCTATTCACATTGATCGCAGTGGTACCTCTCTCTCACAAGCCTTTTTTTCTCTATGGACCCACCCACCCTCTCTAACACCCTTATTTGGGACCTATCCCACTGGATTCCTCTCTTCACATTGATCACAACAGTACCCCTCTCATAAGCCTTTTTCTCTGTGGACCCACCCACCCTTCTCTAGCACCCTTATTTGGGATTCCTCTCACTAGATTCCTCTTTTCACTTTGATCGTAGTGATACCACTCTCTCATAAGCATTTTGTACGTACCCACCAGCCCTACTCGTGCTCGCTTATCTCCCAGATGGCCAACACTTGCAACCAAGACTTTGACAACTACATCATTGCCTTGGACAAGTCTGTGACAAACCTCGACAATGCAGTCAAAACAATTACTTCAAAAATTGATACCATAAATTCCTAACTCACTAAACTGGATAACCTCTCTGACCAGATGAACTCCCTAACCACATGGTTGCATCAATCCAAGGGTCCTCTCTCCTCTTAACAACCTTCACACCAAGAGGGCATTGACTCATCCCATTCCATGGCCTTTCATTCTAACCCTCTTACGCGTGACCTACGTCTTCCTAAGGTTTAGGTGAATAAATTCGATGCCTTGAACCACACAAGTTGGGTCACTCAAATGGAACATTATTTCTCATTACATGACATCACTACTAACTTGATCAAAGTTCGTGTCAATGTCCTTTATTTGGATCCGGAAATATGTCAATGGTGGCAATGGCGTAAAAATTCACATCGAGAGTACATTGCTTTGACCCAATTTGTTGCAGACCTTGTCGTCACCCATTGCTCAAAAAAATGAAATTGAGAAAATTGTTCAAGAATTGTTAGCTATTTGGTGTCATCCACCCTAGTACAAGCCCTTATTCCTCTTCAGTGGTCATGGTACTCAAGAAAGAAGGTACTTGGCACATGTACCCTGATTTTCGAGCCCTCAACAAAATTACCATCAAAGACAAATTTCCCATTCTCGTCAGTGATGACCCTTTGGATACACTGAGTGGTGCTCAATTCTTTACCAAACTTGATTTGGGTTCTAGCTACCACCAGAACGTATGAAGGAGGTCAACATTCACAAGACTTCCTTTCGTACTCATGAAGGCCATTATGAGTTCGTGATCATGCCCTTTGACCTTTGTAATGAACCATCCACTCTCCAAAGCCTCATGAATCATGTCTTTTGCCCCTTCTTTTGCCATTTTGTACTAGTCTTCTTTGATGATATTCTCATTTATAGTAAAACTTGGCAAGCCCATCTTGTCGATGCGGATCGTCTTACACTTACTTTCTCAGCATCAACTATTTCTCAAACAATCCAAATGCACCTTTGGCGACTCTAAAGTAGAATACTTGGGCCATATTGTTGGTAAGGATGGTGTCCATGTGGATCCCGAGAAAATCGAAGCTATGAAGGATTGGTCCCGCCCTAAAACTCTTAAAATTTTGCGAGGTTTCATTGGTTTGATTGGATATTATAGAAAGTCTGTCCAAAATTATGAAAAAATTCTAGCCCCACCCACTGCACTCCTTAAGAAGAATGCTTTCAATTGGAATGTGAGCGCTTATCAATCTTTCCAAGCTTTGAAAGAGGCTATGTGTACCACTTCAATTCTTGCATTACCCGACTTCATAAAGACTTTTGTTTTGGAGTGTGACACCTCTATGAAAGGCATTGGGGCAGTTCTCATGCAAGAAGGCAAACCATTGGCCTTCACTAGTAAACAATTTTCTAAGAGACACTTAGGAAAATCCACATATGAAAAGGAAATGTTGGCTATTTTGCATGTGAGGGATATCTGGCATCCTTACTTGCTAAGGAAACACTTCCAAATTGAAATCGATCATCGTAGCCTCAAGTATTTTTTGGAAAAAAGGATTTCATCCCCTGAGCAACAGAAGCGGTTAGCCAAAATGTTCGGCTATGATTATGAGATCATTTACAAGAAGGGAAAAGAGAATGTGGTTGTTGATGCTCTTTTCAGGAAATATGAAAAAAAGGTCCCTCTTTTCACTCTCCTTCGTTGTAGCCGAATGTGATACTTGTCGATACAACAAGGGAGAAAAATTCGGAACTTCAGGCACACTACAACCTCTCCTCATTCCACCTACTCTATGGACTGATATCTCTCTAGACTTCATTGTCGGATTACCCAAATCTAGCAATAAATTAGTCATCATGGTAGTGGTTGATCGCCTTTTCATATATGCTCATTTTTGTGCCCTCCAACACCCATTTATAGCTTCCACGATGGCTCAAGTTTTCATGGACAATATCTTCAAACTCCATGGAATGCCCCAATCTATTATCTTTGACCATGATCCAACTTTCACAAGCAATTTCTGGCAAGAATTGTTCAAGCTTCAGGGCACCCAATTGCATCTCAACATTGCTTGTCATCCCCAAACTAATGGTCAAAACGAAGCTATCAACAAGTGTTTGGAAGCATATTTGTGTTGTTTCGCATCCAAACAACAATCTCATTGTGTAATGTTCCTGACTTGGCTAGTCAGGGAAAGACTGCTAATCCGATATGTCTACTGTCGGTAATTCATTGTCACGGCATATAAATGATCATACAGATAGTAAATGAGACAAAAGACTACAAATCTTATATTATGATATCTTTGTGAGTACAATGTCGAATGCGGCTGAATAATTCACTCGGATAGATCAAATGACAAAAGGATCTTAGTCAGAATACAATAGCAACTAAAACAATAATACCTGATACTAGAAGGATGCGGTGGAATGCAATGGATGAGATGAAGATATGTTGCAGGCTACAGCAACTCATACGACAACTAATGCAAGTCTGGAAAGTTCGCCATGGTGGCTAAACCTCTCGGAATTCCCTGAAAATTGTCCAAAATAGTGCGCCCTACTCTACCTCTCAATCTCGGTCACTGTCTGGACCTCTATTGGTGTGTCTAGACCCCGGATGGATCCCCCTGGGGGAATCTTCCGCTCTGCTACTGGAAAACTGCACCCTAGTGATTCCATTGTCGAAATCGATTGGTAAGTGTCTCAAATTGATCGCCCTGGCCTATTGTGAAATGGGTCGAAAGGGTTTCCCTGGATCTGATCGGATGATCGCTCGGGAACCCCGAATGTGTCCTCCACAAGTGTTGTACTCCCAATGTCCGAAAAATGCGTCCATGATGATTCCTCCATCGGAATCTGACAAGGAACCAGGCAATGGATGTGCCTAGCCTTCCTCTCAACTGGGTCGGAGGGGAATCTCTGAACTCTCCCTGAATGGGACAAGCCAATCCACTAAACCTCCTCAGAAGTTGTGCCCTCTCCCCCAACAAGTGTGACCCCGCTGCTAAACCTTGTAGAACTGATGTTGAAGACTAATGGAAGACCTATGTGGTCTCCCCGATGACCAGGGTGTGTCTCTCAACACCGAAATCAGCCACTGGTGTATTCCTCCTGGAATCCACTAAGCTACCTCTCCTGATATGCGCCTCTCTCCTAAATGACAAGTCAAAATCTGCATAATCATGAATTAGGTCATTGAACTTTCTCTTATATCTACCCGAAACCCTAATTCGTTGTTGACTTCTAATTTTAGCTCATATGTTCTATTTTTAGCTCAAGTTGGCTTAAAAGCGCTTTTAGCCACTTTTAGCTCAATGTCACTTTCCAATTATAACACCTTTGACTGGGATGACCTCTAGTAACCCCGTTTACCCCTTTCTTGCCATGGCTATAGTCTAACGAGGTTGTTTAGACCATTAAGCCTCCTCTCTGGAGCTCCTATTTGGAAAGGGACATTACAGTCCTCCCTTCCTGAAATTATTTGTCCTCAAGCAATACCAATACATGGTGTTGCATCACCTGCTCACTCTCCCAAGTAGCATCCTCTACTGGAAGCCCTCTCCATTTGATCAAACACTCTATGATGACCCTACTGCTCAGTTTCCGCTCTCGGAACTCCAGTACCTCCTCCAGAACCAACTCCACTTGTCCCTCCTTGTCCAATGGGGGAAGCTCCTCTAATGTGCTGATGAATTTTCCCATTGCCTTCTTGAGGACAGATACGCGGAACACGTTATGAATCTTACTCGTCTCTGGAAGCTCTAGCTCATAAGCAACCTCGCCTACCCGGCGCATGATCATGTAAGGTCCATAAAATCTTGGATTGAGCTTCTCGGCCCCACACTTCTTCAAAGATGACTGTCTTTAAGGTCAGAGTCTCACGAAAACCAAATCCCTAACCTCAAAGTTGTGCCCTATCATGTTCATGTCCGCACTCATCTTCTGTCGATTATGTGTTGTCTGCAGGCTCTCTTTTAGAAATTTGAGAATCTCTTGACTCTCTGTGATCCAATCCTTGGCCTTGGGAGCTCTACTCTCCCCGAAAACCAAGTCTATCAAAGTGGGAGCATCATACACATACAATGCTTGAAAAGGTGTCATACCAATGGACATGTGGAAAGTGGTGTTGTAACAATGCTCTCCTAAATGCAGCCACCTGACCCATGTTCTCTGCTATCCACCCACATAGTTCCTCAAATACCCTTCGACCCACTTGTTGACGATCTCGGTTTGCCCATCTGTCTAAGGGTGATAGCTGGTATTGGGTGTCAACTCGGTCCCCACCAATCTAAACAACTCCCTCCAGAATGTCCCAATAAACCGACTGTCCCTGTCGCTAATGATGTTCCTCGGCAACCCATGAAGTTTGAAGACCTCTCTGAAGAATAACGCGGCTACCTAAACTACGTTGTACTCTGTCGATATGGCATAGAAGTGAGAAAACTTGGTCAATCTCAATACCTCATCCAAGTGCCTCATATGCTCCTGCCATGTCTTGTTGTAGACCAAGATGTCATCGAAGAAAACCAAGACCGATTTACTCAACCGATCCCTAAATATGTGGTTCATGCAAGATTGAAATGTAGCTGGTGCATTGGTTAGCCCAAATGGCATAACCAAAAACTCGAAATGACCAAAGTGACATCGAAATGTCGTCTTCTCTATGTCTTGCTCTAAGATGTTGATCTAATGATACCCAGAGCGTAGATCAATCTTCGAGAAGAAAACTACCCCATGCAGTTCATCCATCAACTCATCAATGCGAGGGATAGGATATCGGTACTTGATGGTTTTCTTGTTCAAGGCCCGGTAATCAATGCACATCCTCATGGTACCATCCTTCTTCAGAACTAAGACAACTGAAGAAGCAAATGGGTTGTTGCTAGGTATGATGTGTCCCATCGCTAGAAATTTCTTAATTGCTTTCTCTATCTCACCCTTGAACCTCCTAGGATGACGATAGGGTGGTGTTGACGATAGGGTGGTGTGATCATAGGTTTGGCCCCCTCCTCCAACTCAGTGGTGTACTCAAACCCCCTGTCAAGTGGTCTTCCTGGTGGAATCGACCCAAAAACCTGTTGATGTTGTCCCAACAAGTTCATGATCTTTGTCTAAAATTGTTGTTGACCCTTTAAATCTTCTGTGTAGTGATCAAGCACTCTACGACATATGCTACCTCCCCATGTATGAATATCCTCTCCATCCTCTTGGTCGAAATTGTCTTGGGTGCTCCTATCGACATGCCCCTCAGAACAACCCTCTTCTTGTCATTGTCTCTGAACCCCATCTCCAAGGTTTGGTAGTTGGTGGTGATTTTTCCCAAGGTGATCATCCACTGGACTCCCAATACCACATCTATGTCAGATAGGTCAACCACATAAAATGTGTCTTTCACTGTGTAGTTGCCTAACTTTATCTCCAAGTCCGGAACTCTATCTAGACACTCCACTGTATGGCCATCTGCTACTGCAACATCAAACCCCTCAAACTCCTATGTCTGAAGTGCTCGCCTCGATACCAAGAGGCAACAATGAAGTTGTGGGTGGCCCCACCATCCATCAGGGTGATTTCTTGTTGTCCCTGAATAGTCCCTCTGATCCGGAGTGTATCATACCTGGGAACACCAGAAAGGGTTGCTATGACTCCTCCCTTTGTTGGTTTCCATCCGTTAGCCTGCTCATAAGGTTGTGGCACTACCGATGGGTGAATCCCTGACGGTGTCGATGGTCTACGTGGAGGTTACTCCTCTGCGTATGTTGGCTCCTCCTCTGAGCTAGTGGATCCATTGTCATGCTTCTCCTCGTCATTGTCCATATTGTATGTTGCCACCTCTATATAATGAATCTCTCCCTTGCCCATGCATCTGTGGCCTGGGACCCAAGGGTCTTTGCAGGTGAAGCAAAGCTTCTTCCTCATAAGCTCTCGCCTTGTCTCATCATCCAGCTTCTCCTTTCCCTTCCATTCTCTCTGGAATGGCTTCTTGTCTCGGTCCCTTTGTGGTACGAAGGGTTTGGAAAAGGGTTTCGTCTTCGACACTGAGTCTGTCAAATCTTGAGTGTGTAAGATGCCATCCTACAAAGTGTGAGGCATGTATGCCTTCACCCATCCTCTCAAGGGTTCTGTGAGCCCCTCTGTGAATAACATGATCAGCCTGGGCTCGGATATCTCTGTCACTGCCACTGCCACCCGCTGAAACTCTGTGATGAATGCCTCTGTTATTTTCTAGCTCTTGCGGTGGATTGTCTTAGCATCTCTCTTGATCTTGGTATGGTTTTTACTCTCTTGCTATCATTTTATTCAAGTCAAGTATTGTTATGCTAGGAGCTAGGTGGGAAGTATAAGGGCATACACACCCATCATAGTCTTCACCATTTTTTGTTTCATTTCATTTATTAACAAGGGTTTGCTAAGAGAAGTATAAGGGCATACACCCTCTTAGCTTAAACCCTAGCTTAGAAAAACTTGCCTTGGAAAGTAAAAGGGCTTACACCCCCAAGGAGGTAACTTCTCTAAGCTCTTTGTTTATTTGACTCCATTAACCCAATAGTAAAGGCACTAATCATACTTTTTTTTGCATTGGAGATATAAAATCATTGCCTTGGAAAAACACAATTTTCGATCTTTTGAAAGGTTTCTTGCTTGAAGTTGGTTTGCCTAATTGAGAGGACTCTTCCCCTACTAGGGCGTCCCCTCTCTCCCACTACTTCTTTCTATTGTTATAGAATTACATCTTCAGCCATTAGGGCTGCATAAACCCTAACTTACTTGCTTTAATAACTCTCTTATCAGCCGTTGGATTTTGCTCAGAGTTTGCACACATACTCTCTTTGGCCTGTTATCCCCGATTTTTAGGGATAATTAGGAGATCATGTCTCGAGGCCCACAGGTCCTAGACATGGAGTACCGAGAGCAGGATTGACCTAAGCATGGCCCTGGAGGGCCTATCATTTTCTTCTTCCATCAGATTTGTCTTGTCAGCAGCAGCAGCAGCAGCATCCATCACCATCGGCTTGGTCTTGTATCAGAAGAGGTTCTTGCTCCATGAGGTAATTGGTCCAGGTATCATGGTATGTGTCACTTTTGGTCATTGAAACCTTTAAATATATGCATCTGATTCATTTTATCTCTAACAACTGCTTGGATCTTACATTAGCCCACTTGACCATGCTTGGGGAAATTGACAGGGTGCCCTAGCAAGCATGTGACCATAGGTCTTGGTTTGCCACTAGGGGAATTTCTGAAAAGCCATCGTCCGCTCCCATCATAGCACCACTGTTTCATCTTATCTCTCGCTCATTTATCCCATTCCCCTTGTCCAGGCATTGGGTTGACCTATTTGTAGGATTGCACCTTATCTCGTGGGAAGAAGGCGCTAAAGGCCTAGAAGGTAAAAGCAATTGGTCAAACACAAAAGCCTAAAAAAGAAACCTCAAGATGCTTCGCCCAGGGATCCCCGAGAAGGCAATAAAAGGCCTCTTAGCAAGAGACAAGAGAGACCCGGAAAATAACAAACAAGACCTAGTCAGAGGATAGGGGGTCTCATCACGAGCCAGGCTATTAGGTTCATGGGTACCTAACAGTATGACGTTGCCACCATTTGGTTACCACGCCAGAGCAGTGACCTTTGGTTGCATGGCCAATGGAAAGGGGGTCTCATCATGAGCCAGCCTTCTCATCTCTATGAAAGTACTTGTGGGTAACACTGTCAACTCTGGTCACCATGTCAAGGCAATGTCCTATGGTTGGCTCTTGAGTAAAAAGAAAAAGAAGAAGAAAAAGAAAATAAAAGAATAAAGCTAAAAAAGAATAAAGGCAAGAACAGGCTTGGAAAAATATGCATCCATGACAGGTACATCTCGCCTTCTACAAAGGCACCCATAGATAACATTATTCATCCTTGGCTCTCACTTCGCCCACATGTCTGGACATCCCCTAGCCACATCACCTCACTTACATGGCTTGGATGAAATCCTCTTGGAAACTTTCATTTTCTTCTGGATACTAGCCCAATAGGACGTCTTGTCTTTTTCTCCAATCTTGTATTGCAGGTTTTTGTAATGTCTTTGAGCTACTAACAGATATATTAGGGGTTTTATGCATATGTTTAATAATATTGATGATGAAATGTGATTGACATTGCTATGATCCATGTGACTGATGAGCCCATGGAGGGCGTAGCTTTTGATGTGCAGAACCATGCCCGACGGACAGGTACCATTTGGACCGGTACACATGGGGAGATGATCAGTTCGAACCTCCATGGGGCTAAAGAGCCCACCAGATGGATGTTGAGACCCCATCAGGGGGCAGAGACAGGACGGTGGTTGATCAAGGTTTTGCACCGGAGAAGAAGAAGACGTTCCATCAGAGGCACTTTGGCAAAGCCTGACCTAGGGGGATTGACCCACTTTCAGTGAAATGTTTGCCCTGGATGGCCCAAGACGTCACCTATGGGCTCATGATGTCATCTTGAGAGTGTGGCAGTTTGATAAGGAAGTTGGCACGTGTGGCATGATGGAGAGGCCCAAAGAGGGCTAATGTTTTGCTCTTTATTGTTGCATTTTCCATAAAAGGGGCTAACGTCTCCCTTAGAAGGGGTGACGTCTCACTTTTTCTCAATTACAGTTTTAAAGTGAACATTTAATGTAAAACAGTATTATTTTGGTATTTTGGCCTTGTCGGCCTTTTTATGACCTAAAAAGTTAAATTAGGTCATTGATACACTATATATTAAGGGTTTTGACTCTCATTTTATCATCAATTATCACTCACTCATTAGTGAGGCCTAATTTTAGTGCCCTATTGGGGTTTTTGGTTGATTTAAGAGAGACGCACTTGTTGAAGAAAGACTTTTTTTTGGCATTTATGGTGTTTCTCTTGAATGAAGGTTTTACAACTAGGGTTTGCATGGTTATTTCTTCATGAATTGTATGTGTTTTTTCTGCAAAACTTCTTATTGAATGGTTGCAGTCTAAATTTCTTGCACATTACTTATAAATTTGTTGAATCAAAACCCTAGGTGACAAGCACATTTAATTGGTCCTTGTCTCATGTCCCTTGATAGAGAAATTTTCAGCCATTGAAGAAGGAAGAGAGAGCCTAGCCATAGCTTCACTCTCATTTCTTCTTCTCCCTGAGCTAGCCATACTATCCAGAAGCCAAAGAGAGTGAGACGTCCTTGGCCTAGTTCTTCTACACCAGGGTCATACCATTCTAGGGTTTGTTGAAAAGGCCTTGTTGTAGCAACACCTTGCCTCTTCAAACCCTCATGCTTTGGTTGTTTTTGCTTTATCTTCAGCTAGTCGTTTTGCCAGTTTGATCTAAATAAGGAGGAGAGAGCACAAGGCCTTGCTTTAACAACACCGGAGTGAGCCTCTCTCCCCTAGGGTTTCGTTTCTGAAGCCCTACTATTGCAGTACTTTAGAACCCTTCCCTCTAGTCTTTAGTCACCCTCCTTCAACTCTTGTGTCCTTCTTATTGACTCCATTAAACCCTAAGGCACTGACCTAAGCCTCCAGCGTTAAAGTGATTTGATCCTAAACACTCTCAAAACACCTTTTTTTGGTTTGAAACCCTAGTCCTATTGTTGTCGTCATCATTGCATTATCATCATTGTGCAGCAACGTTTTGCCTTATAAGCAATTGAATGGTGTTTAAAGCATTTATTGAATGAAGGATTGATTGGATATATTGATTGCTACATCATTTTGGTATTTATTGGTGGAGTGATATTATTTCATTGCTATGTTGACAAACATTGACTTCGTCAATATTTATTGTTATAATTGCTTATATGTTGAATTAGCAGATGATTTTTGATATATGAAGTACTAACCAAGATTTGCACGTATAAGTTTATTGTTGCTTTGTCTCGGACAAGTGTTTTTCTTCTTCTTTGGTTACTTCTTATTATTGGTTGTTTAGCCAAATCTTCTTCTCGGTGGTGACTTGTGAGGGGGGATTTACACTTTTGCCTTATCATCCTTCACCTTCTCAAAGCTCCAGGTCACCAAGGACGTCTCCCTTGGGCCTTACCACCAAGAATAGAAAGAACCATCCCATTGAGGTGACATTGGGTGGGATTGGTTCCTGTTACGCCAGTTTATCCCTTTCTCTTCTGACCTATTACCATAAATACAAACTATGCGATAACATTTTGGCACCGTTTTTGGGGAACACTGAGTCAATTCTCCTCAAAATGACAAATCTTTTCGGTAAGCCTTGCCTCAAGAGCCTTATCTTACAAGCTTACCTGGCGACTCCACTAGGGTGTTTTCCCTTTTCTTTGATAGTTTCAAGTAAACTATCTAGCGACTCCACAAACTAAAAAGAGGTTCAATAATCCTCCTTTGTCTT
>ML818746.1:99006-113560 GCA_009831015.1 Picea engelmannii | reverse complement strand
ACCATGCACAAGAACACAAGAAATATCCTAGGAAACCCTTCTACTCAAGGGAAGAAAACCCAGCAATCTTGTTAGAATATAATGGATGTGCTCATTTAACCATAAACAATATAGCAATATTGTCACCCAACCATAGGCCGAAGCCACCCCCGAGCACCTTAACCTTGACAAAGAATCATTCTGGAAGCAAACCCTAGACTGGATAGCCAAACAAAGGTGGTGCACCTTTCTCCAAGGATAGCGCACCAAGCAAGAGTAACAAGAGTTGATTAGAGAGTCCAAACCATAACCAAGAGAGAGTCCAAGCCAAAACCGAAATCTGCTAGTTGCAACAGCTGCAACAGCAGCTCTCCTCCATACTTGCACACAAACTAGCCAATTGCAGTGTGCACAAGTGTTGCTTCTGCAGTTCTGAGAATACTGGCTAGAATGAAGACTTGCCTCCTATATTTATACTAATTCTGGCAGACTGCCTGGGCCGGCTTCTCATTTTGGGTACTAATTCTTTAGTAAATAACATTTCATTTAGCCGACTTCTTCTCTTGGAGGCTAATAACCTAATACAAGTCATTCTCTTGAGCCGACTTGTCTTCTAGGGTTATTAACCAATTAATTAGGATTTCTTCTTGCTTCCCGGAATATTCTATTCTCGTCGGGTTTACACGTGGAGGTAAATACCTCCCGCGGCTACCATAATATCAACACTCCCTTCTAGCTAGGGAGGTATTGAAGGTAATGGTCTTGAGCACAAACATACCATTCACCCGATAGCATCAACATAGTCATATAGATTATCTCATTATTAGATCATGAGCACCATCATCACTATCAGTGTCATCAACTGCATCATCTCTCTAAACCCTAATGCACACAAGAGGGTGCTCTACTACCTTGAAACTTGTGCCCAAGAGAGGTGTGCACTTCAGCCCTTAGAGTGTACTTGCTGAAATTCTGAAATGTCAAGTGACTTGTGTGTTTCCTCAATGGGGAAATCACCTTTACTTATACTAGACCAGACACAGCAATAGGTGTGTCTGTTGGCACAACAGAGTCGACCTCAATAACTGAGAAAATAATTAATTATTACAATAAACATTAATTATCGTTCACATACGGTGGGGCCAACATGCACCCTTTACATCACAATTGGGGTTACAGGGAAATCTTACACTTGGACAATATAGCGAGGGATCCACACGTCCACTAGTGCTCAGCCACTAGGGACACGTCCACCTGTGCTCAACCACAGGGACTTCATACTCAACAGAATCATATGGAGTACCTCATCATCTCAACTCTCACATAGAGGAGAACGATACACCCATCACATGGGCACACCCAACCATTGGGGGACGAATCAACTCTCCAGAGGAGAACGATGCCCCATCCATTTGGGGACGACTCAACTCTCACACAGAGGAGAACGATGCCCTGTCATGTGGATATGCCCAACACTGGGCTCCCTCTCAGGTCGACTCAACTCAGTCTCAGAGGAGAAAGTGTCCTGGAGGATGTCTCACAAACTTTTCTCTCAAGATAATAAAGGTATCATCATTTGGATCTATACTGTCATTGTGTTTATTGTTGTCTCTTTCTGTTAAATATTTTGGTAATAATATTTTTTGGTAATAACTATTTTGGTAATAATTTTGGTACCTTACACACTCCATCTCAAACATAATGCAAACCATATAAATGTATGGTGCTCGTGCCCAATAAAACCATGACATTGAACGTCATCATAAAAACTCTGGAGCTTAGAATTCATCAATCAATATGATCCTAATAATCTCTAGTGGCATCGAGAACAACACTCGAGACGACTACTCTCGCGTACCAAGCTCATCAGGTAGTACGGCTAAGGGTACGATTAATCCTCCTTAGTTACAGCCCTGAAATATTAGGTTGAGTACTATTGTTGAACCATGCAAGTATATTAGATAACTATCGCACAACACGATCCCTTATCCTTAGGAACCCTAAAAAACCCTAATTGTCGCTGCCGAAACAAAACAGAACAAGAAAAGTGTTTAAAAATTGCACATCCAGTGTGGGCAACCCTGCTTCCTACATCCAAGCTACAAAATTCCTACACAATCTTCACTATTAATAATTTGGGCATTTTTTCACTATAATATTAATCAAACCAGAGTATAACTCTACAGGAGTAAGAAAAGCGGTCCCACCAACACCTTTACTTGGGACCTATCCCATTGGATTCCTCTATTCACATTGATCGCAGTGGTACCTCTCTCTCACAAGCCTTTTTTTCTCTATGGACCCACCCACCCTCTCTAACACCCTTATTTGGGACCTATCCCACTGGATTCCTCTCTTCACATTGATCACAACAGTACCCCTCTCATAAGCCTTTTTCTCTGTGGACCCACCCACCCTTCTCTAGCACCCTTATTTGGGATTCCTCTCACTAGATTCCTCTTTTCACTTTGATCGTAGTGATACCACTCTCTCATAAGCATTTTGTACGTACCCACCAGCCCTACTCGTGCTCGCTTATCTCCCAGATGGCCAACACTTGCAACCAAGACTTTGACAACTACATCATTGCCTTGGACAAGTCTGTGACAAACCTCGACAATGCAGTCAAAACAATTACTTCAAAAATTGATACCATAAATTCCTAACTCACTAAACTGGATAACCTCTCTGACCAGATGAACTCCCTAACCACATGGTTGCATCAATCCAAGGGTCCTCTCTCCTCTTAACAACCTTCACACCAAGAGGGCATTGACTCATCCCATTCCATGGCCTTTCATTCTAACCCTCTTACGCGTGACCTACGTCTTCCTAAGGTTTAGGTGAATAAATTCGATGCCTTGAACCACACAAGTTGGGTCACTCAAATGGAACATTATTTCTCATTACATGACATCACTACTAACTTGATCAAAGTTCGTGTCAATGTCCTTTATTTGGATCCGGAAATATGTCAATGGTGGCAATGGCGTAAAAATTCACATCGAGAGTACATTGCTTTGACCCAATTTGTTGCAGACCTTGTCGTCACCCATTGCTCAAAAAAATGAAATTGAGAAAATTGTTCAAGAATTGTTAGCTATTTGGTGTCATCCACCCTAGTACAAGCCCTTATTCCTCTTCAGTGGTCATGGTACTCAAGAAAGAAGGTACTTGGCACATGTACCCTGATTTTCGAGCCCTCAACAAAATTACCATCAAAGACAAATTTCCCATTCTCGTCAGTGATGACCCTTTGGATACACTGAGTGGTGCTCAATTCTTTACCAAACTTGATTTGGGTTCTAGCTACCACCAGAACGTATGAAGGAGGTCAACATTCACAAGACTTCCTTTCGTACTCATGAAGGCCATTATGAGTTCGTGATCATGCCCTTTGACCTTTGTAATGAACCATCCACTCTCCAAAGCCTCATGAATCATGTCTTTTGCCCCTTCTTTTGCCATTTTGTACTAGTCTTCTTTGATGATATTCTCATTTATAGTAAAACTTGGCAAGCCCATCTTGTCGATGCGGATCGTCTTACACTTACTTTCTCAGCATCAACTATTTCTCAAACAATCCAAATGCACCTTTGGCGACTCTAAAGTAGAATACTTGGGCCATATTGTTGGTAAGGATGGTGTCCATGTGGATCCCGAGAAAATCGAAGCTATGAAGGATTGGTCCCGCCCTAAAACTCTTAAAATTTTGCGAGGTTTCATTGGTTTGATTGGATATTATAGAAAGTCTGTCCAAAATTATGAAAAAATTCTAGCCCCACCCACTGCACTCCTTAAGAAGAATGCTTTCAATTGGAATGTGAGCGCTTATCAATCTTTCCAAGCTTTGAAAGAGGCTATGTGTACCACTTCAATTCTTGCATTACCCGACTTCATAAAGACTTTTGTTTTGGAGTGTGACACCTCTATGAAAGGCATTGGGGCAGTTCTCATGCAAGAAGGCAAACCATTGGCCTTCACTAGTAAACAATTTTCTAAGAGACACTTAGGAAAATCCACATATGAAAAGGAAATGTTGGCTATTTTGCATGTGAGGGATATCTGGCATCCTTACTTGCTAAGGAAACACTTCCAAATTGAAATCGATCATCGTAGCCTCAAGTATTTTTTGGAAAAAAGGATTTCATCCCCTGAGCAACAGAAGCGGTTAGCCAAAATGTTCGGCTATGATTATGAGATCATTTACAAGAAGGGAAAAGAGAATGTGGTTGTTGATGCTCTTTTCAGGAAATATGAAAAAAAGGTCCCTCTTTTCACTCTCCTTCGTTGTAGCCGAATGTGATACTTGTCGATACAACAAGGGAGAAAAATTCGGAACTTCAGGCACACTACAACCTCTCCTCATTCCACCTACTCTATGGACTGATATCTCTCTAGACTTCATTGTCGGATTACCCAAATCTAGCAATAAATTAGTCATCATGGTAGTGGTTGATCGCCTTTTCATATATGCTCATTTTTGTGCCCTCCAACACCCATTTATAGCTTCCACGATGGCTCAAGTTTTCATGGACAATATCTTCAAACTCCATGGAATGCCCCAATCTATTATCTTTTACCATGATCCAACTTTCACAAGCAATTTCTAGCAAGAATTGTTCAAGCTTCAGGGCACCCAATTGCATCTCAACATTGCCTGTCATCCCCAAACTGATGGTCAAAACGAAGCTATCAACAAGTGTTTGGAAGCATATTTGTGTTGTTTCGCATCCAAACAACAATCTCATTGTGTAATGTTCCTGACTTGGCTAGTCAGGGAAAGACTACTAATCCGATATGTCTATTGTCGGTAATTCATTGTCACGGCATATAAATGATCATACAGATAGTAAATGAGACAAAAGACTACAAATCTTATATTATGATATCTTTGTGAGTACAATGTTGAATGCGGCTGAATAATTCACTCGGCTAGATCAAATGACAAAAGGATCTTAGTCGGAATACAATAGAAACTAAAACAATAATACTTGATACTAGAAGGATGCGGTGGAATGCAATGGATGAGATGAAGATCTGTTGCAGGCTACGGCAACTCATACGACAATTGTTGCAAGTCTGGAAAGTTCGCCCTGGTGGCTAAACCTCTCGGAATTCCCTGGAAAATGTCCAAAATAGTGCACCCTACTCTACCTCTCAATCTCGGTCACTGTCTGGACCTCTATTGGTGTGTCTAGACCCCGGATGGATCCCCCTGGGGGAATCTTCCGCTCTACTACTGGAAAATTGCACCCTAGTTATTCCATTGTCGAAATCGGTTGGTAAGTGTCTCAAATTGATCACCCTGGCCTATTGTGAAATGGGTCGAAAGGGTTTCCCTGGATCTGATCGGATGATCGCTCGGGAACCCCGAATGTGTCATCCACAAGTGTCGCACTCCCAATGTCCGGAAAATGTGCCCATGATTATTCCTCCGTCGAAATCTGACGAGGAACCAGGCAATGGATGTGCCTAGCCTTCCTCTCAATTGGGTCGGAGGGGAATCTTTGAACTCTCCCTGAATGGGACAAGTCAATCCACTAAACCTCCTCAGAAGTTGTGCCCTCTCCCCGAACAAGTGTGACCCCACTACTAAACCTTGTAGAATTGATGTTGAAGACTAATGGAAGACCTATGTGGTCTCCCTGGTGACCAGGGTGTGTCTCTCAACACCGAAATCAGCCACTGGTGTATTACTCCTGGAATCCACTGAGCTACCTCTCCTGATATGCGCCTCTCTCCTCAATGACAAGTCAAAATCTGCATAATGATGAATTAGGTCGTTGAACTTTCTCTTATATCTACCTGAAACCCTAATTCGTTGTTGACTTCTAATTTTAGCTCATATGTTCTATTTTTAGCTCAAGTTGGCTTAAAAGCGCTTTTAGCCACTTTTAGCTCAAAGTCACTTTCCAATTATAACACATTTGACTAGGATGACCTCTAGTAACCCTGTTTACCCCTTTCTTGCCCTGGCTATAGTCTAACGAGGTTGTTTAGACCATTAAGCCTCCTCTTTGAAGCTCCTATTTGGAAAGGGACATTATAGTCCTCCCTTCCCGAAATTGTTTGTCCTCAAGCAATACCAATACAGGGTGTTGCATCACCTGCTCGCTCTCCCAAGTAGCATCCTCTACTGGAAGACCTCTCCATCTGATCAAACACTCTTCGATGACCCTGCTGCTCAGTTTCCACTCTCGGAACACCAATACCTCCTCCGGAACCAACTCCACCTGTCCCTCCTTGTCCAATGGGGGAAGCTCCTCTAATGTACTGATGAATTTTCCCACTGCCTTCTTGAGAACAGATACGTGGAACACGTTATGAATCTTGCTCCCCTCTGGAAGCTCTAGCTCATAAGCAACCTCGCCTACCCGGCGCATGATCCTGTAAGGTCCATAAAATCTTGGATTGAGCTTCTCGGCCCCACTCTTCTTCAGAGATTAATGTCTTTAAGGTCAGAGTCTCACGAAAACCAAATCCCTAACCTCAAAGTTGTGCTCTATCATGTTCATGTCCGCACTCATCTTCTGTCGATTCTGTGTTGTCTGCATGTTCTCTTTTAGAAATTTGAGAATCTCCTGACTCTCTGTGATCCAATCCTTGGCCTTGGGAGCTCTACTCTCCCCCAAAACCAAGTCTATCAAAGTGGGAGCATCATACACGTACAATGCTCGAAAGGGTGTCATACCAATGGACATGTGGAAAGTGGTGTTGTAACAATGCTCTCCTAAATGCAGCCACCTGACCCATGTTCTCTGCTATCCACCCACATAGTTCCTCAAATACCCTTCAACCCACTTGTTGACCATCTCGGTTTGCCCATCTGTCTAAGGGTGATAGCCGGTGTTGGGTGTCAACTCGGTCCCCACCAATCTAAACAACTCCCTCCAAAATGTCCCAGTAAACCGATTGTCCCTGTCGCTGATGATGTTCCTCGGAAACCCATGAAGTTTGAAGACCTCTCTAAAGAATAACGCGGCTACCTGAACTACGTTGTACTCTATCGATATGGCATAAAAGTGAGGAAACTTGGTCAATCTCTCAACCACTACATAGATGCAATAATTACCCTGAACCTTGGGTAGGCATGTGATGAAGTCCATCGATATACTATCCCATTTCTGCTCTGGAATGAGAACTGGTTGAAGTAGCCCTGCTGGAAGCATATGCTCTGACTTGCTCTATTGGCAAGTCACACACTCACTGATGTATCGCATAACGTCCTATTTGAGGCCCTTCCATTAGAACCTCTCTCTGATCTACCTGTAGGTTTTGAAAAACCAATGATGGCATGCTAGTGGTGAATCATTAATTGTTGCGAGGATCTTCTTCTTGAGCCCTGAATCTAGTACCAAGTAGAATCTATCCTTGAAGAATATGACATCGTCAATGAAGTTGTATATGTCATCCTGAATCTATCCATCCAGAATCTCGCAAGCGAGTTGGTTCTTGAAATATTCCATTAACAGGTGCGATTTCCAATCCACTGAAATCTCCATCAAAGAACATGTCGTGGGTCTCCTAGATAGTGCATCGGCCACAATGTTTTTCTTCCCCTTGACATACTATATATCGAAGTTGAATTCATGTACCTTCGTCATCCATTTATGTTGGCGCTCACTGAGGTCCTTCTGCTCAAGGAAATACTTCAAGTTGTTGTGATATGTTTTGACCACGAATTTGATGCCCACCAAATATTGTCTGAATTTGGTCAAGGCATACATGATTGCCAACATTTCCTTGTCATAGATGGAGTACAACCTCTCGGGTTGACTAAGCTTCATGCTTTCAAATACAATGGGGTGTCCTCCCTACATCAAAACTGCCCCGATACCTTTGTCGGATGCATCACACTCTAATACAAATGGCAGAGTGAAGTCTGGTAAAGCTAACAGTGGACATGTGCCCATGACTTCCTTCATGTGATCAAAGGCTTTATGTGACTCATTGATCCAGATGAATGCCCCATGATTGGTGAGATCCGTTAGTGGTGCTCCAAGCTGAGAAAAACCTCTAACAAACCACCTATATAGTTGCATAACCCGAAGGTCCTCAACTCTGTCACATTCATGGGTGTTGGCCAATCTAGAATGGCCCTGATCTTCTCCTGGTGTACCTGTACCCCTATGCATTGATGATGTGTCCCAAGTAAAGTAGTTTTGTCATATTGAACCGACACTTGGACTCTTTGGTGTGTAGTGACTGGGCCTCCATGATGCTCAATACCTCATCCAAGTGCCTCATATGCTCCTGCCATGTCTTGTTGTAGACCAAGATGTCATCGAAGAAAACCAAGACTGATTTCCTCAACCGATCCCTAAATATGTGGTTCATGCAAGATTGAAATGTAGTCGGTGCATTGTTTAGCCCAAATGGCATAACCAAAAACTCGAAATGACCAAAGTGACATCAAAATGTCGTCTTCTCTACGTCTTGCTCTAAGATGTTGATCTGATGATACCCAGAGCGTAGATCAATCTTCGAGAAGAAAACTACCCCATGCAGTTCATCCATCAACTCGTCAATGCGAGGGATAGGATATCGGTACTTGATGGTTTTCTTGTTCAAGGCCCGGTAATCAATGCACATCCTCATGGTACCATCCTTCTTCAGAACTAAGACAACTGAAGAAGCGAATGGGTTGTTGCTAGGTATGATGTGTCCCATCGCTAGAAATTTCTTAATTGCTTTCTCTATCTCACCCTTGAACCTCCTAGGATGACAATAGGGTGGTGTGATCATAGGTTTGGCCCCCTCCTCCAACTTAATGGTGTGCTCAAACCCCCTGTCAAGTGGTCTTCCTGGTGGAATCGACCCAAAAACCTGTTGATGTTGTCCCAACAAGTTCATGATCTCTGTCTGATATTGTTGTCAACCCTTTAAATCTTATGTGTAGTGATCAAGCACTCTACGACATATGCTACCTCCCCACGTATGAATATCCTCTCCATCCTCTTGGTCGAAACCGTCTTGGGTGGTCTTGTCGACATGCCCCTCAGAACAACCCTCTTCTTGTCATTGTCTCTGAACCCCATCTCCAAGGTTTGGTAGTTGGTGGTGATTTTTCCCAAGGTGATCATCCAATGGACTCCCAATACCATATATGTGTCAGATAGGTCAACCACATAAAATGTGTCTTTCACTGTGTAGTTGCCTAACTTTATCTCCAAGTCCAGAACTCTATCTAGACACTCCACTGTATGGCCATCTGCTACTGCAACATCAAACCCCTCAAACTCCTATGTCTGAAGTGCTCGCCTCGATACCAAGAGGCAACAATGAAGTTGTGGGTGGCCCCACCATCCATCAGGGTGATTTCTTGTTGTCCCTGAATAGTCCCTCTGATCTGGAGGGTATCGTACCTGGGAACACCAGAAAGGGTTGCTATGACTCCTCCCTTTGTTGGTTTCCATCCATTAGCCTGCTCATAAGGTTGTGGCACTACCAGTGGGTGAATCCCTGTCGGTGTTGGCGGTCTACGTGGAGGTTGCTCCTCTACCTATGTTGGCTCCTCCTCTGAGCTAGTGGATCCATTGTCATGCTTCTCCTCGTCATTGTCCATATTGTATGTTGCCACCTCTATATAATGAATCTCTCCCTTGCCCATGCACCTGTGGCCTAGGACCCAAGGGTCTTTGCAGATGAAGCAAAGATTCTTCCTCATAAGCTCTCGCCTTGTCTCATCATCCAATTTCTCCTTTCCCTTCCATTCTCTCTGGAATGGCTTCTTGTCTCGGTCCCTTTGTGGTACGAAGGGTTTGGAAAAGGGTTTTGTCTTCGACGCTAAGTCTGTCAAATCTTGAGTGTGTAAGATGTTATCCTACAAAGTGTGAGGCATGTATGCCTTCACCCATCCTCTCAAGGGTTCTGTGAGCCCCTCTGTGAATAACATGATCAGCCTGGGCTCGGATATATCTGTCACTGCCACTGCCACCCGTTGAAACTCTGTGATGAATGTCTCTGTTATTTTCTAGCTCTTGTGGTGGATTGTCTTATCATCTCTCTTGATCTTGGTATGGTTTTTACTCTCTTGCTATCATTTTATTCAAGTCAAGTATTGCTATGCTAGGAGCTAGGTGGGAAGTATAAGGGCAAACACACCCATCATAGTCTTCACCATTTTTTGTTTCATCTCATTTATTAACAAGGGTTTGCTAAGAGAAGTATAAGGGCATACACCCTCTTAGCTTAAACCCTAGCTTAGAGAAACTTGCCTTGGGAAGTAAAAGGGCTTACACCCCTAAGGAGGTAACTTCTCTAAGCTCTTTGTTTATTTGACTCCATTAACCCAATAGTAAAGGCACTAGTCATACTTTTTTTTGCATTGGAGATATAAAATCATTGCCTTGGAAAACGCAATTTTCGGTCTTTTGAAAGATTTCTTGCTTGAAGTTGGTTTGCCTAATTGAGAGGACTCATCCCCTACTAGGGCGTCCCCTCTCTCCCACTACTTCTTTCTATTGTTATAGAATTACATCTTCAGCCATTAGGGCTGCATAAACCCTAACTTACTTGCTTTAATAACTCTCTTATCAGTCGTTGGATTTTGGACAGAGTTTGCACACTTACTCTCTTTGGCCTGTTATCCCCGATTTTTAGGGATAATTAGAAGATCATGTCTCGAGGCCCACAGGTCCTAGACATGGAGTACCGAGAGCAGGATTGACCTACGCATGGCCCTGGAGGGCCTATCCTTTTCTTCTTCCATCAGATTTGTCTTGTCAGCAGCAGCAGCAGCATCCATCACCATCGGCTTGGTCTTGTATCAGAAGAGGTTCTTGCTCCATGAGGTAATTGGTCCAGGTATCATTGTATGTGTCACTTTTGGTCATTGAAACCTTTAAATATATGCATCTGATTCCTTTTATCTCTAACAACTGCTTGGATCTTACATTAGCCCACTTGACCATGCTTGGGGAAATTGAAAGGGTGCCCTAGCAAGCCTGTGCCCATAGCTCTTGGTTTGCCACTGGGGGAATTTCTGAAAAGCCATCTTATCTCCCGCTCCCATCATAGCACCACTGTTCCATCTTATCTCCCGCTCATTTATCCCATTACCCTTGTCCAGGCATTGGGTTGACCTATTTGTAGGATTGCACCTTATCTCATGGGAAGAAGGGGCTAAAGGCCTAGAAGGTAAAAGCAGTTGGTAAAACACAAAAGCCTAAAAAAGAAACCTCGAGATGCTTCGCCCAGGGATCCCCGAGAAGGCAATAAAAGGCCTCTCGGCAAGAAACAAGAGGGACCCGAAAAATAACAAACAAGACCTAGTCAGAGGATAGGGGATCTCATCACGAGCCAACCTATTAGGTTCATGGGTACCTAACAGTATGACGTTGCCACCATCTAGTTACCACGCCAGGGCAGTGACCTTTGGTTGCATGGCCAAGGGAAAGGGGGTCTCATCACGAGCCAGCCTTCTCATCTCTGTGAAAGTACTTGTGGGTAACACTGTCAGCTCTGGTCACCATGCCAAGGCAGTGTCCTCTGGTTAGCTCTTGAGTAAAAAGAAAATGAAGAAAAAAAAGCAAATAAAAGAATAAAGCTAAAAAAGATTAAAGGCAAGAACGAGCTTGGAAAAATATGCATCCATGACAGGTACAGCTCGCCTTCTACAAAGGCACCCACAGATAACATTATGCATCCTTGGCTCTCACTTCGCCCACATGTCTGGACATCCCCTAGCCACATCACCTCACTTACATGGCTTGGATGAAATCCTCCTGGAAACTTTCATTTTTCTTCTGGATACTAGCCCAATAGGACGTCTTGTCTTTTTCTCCAATCTTGTATTGCAAGTTTTTGTAATGTCGTTGAGTTACTGACAAATATATTAGGGGTTTTATGCATATGTTTAATAATATTGATGATGAAATGTGATTGACATTGCTATGATCCCTGTGACTGATGAGCCCATGGAGGGTGTAGCTTTTGATGTGCAGGACCATGCCCAACGGACAGGTACCATTTGGACCGGTACACATGGGGAGATGATCATTTCGGACCTCCATGGGGCTGAAGAGCCCACCAGATGGATGTTGAAACCCCATCAGGGGGCAAAGACAGGTCGGTGGTTGATCAGGGTTTTGCACTAGAGAAGAAGAAGACGTTCCATCAGAGGCACTTTGGCAGAGCCCGACCTAGGGAGATTGACCCACTTTCAGTGAAACGTTTGCCCTGGATGGCCCAGGACGTCACATATGGGCTCATGGCGTCATCTTGAGAGTGTGGCAGTTTGACAGGGAAGTTGGCACGTGTGGCATGATGGAGAGGCCCAAAGAGGGCTAATGTTTTGCTCTTTATTGTTGCATTTTCCCTAAAAGGGGCTAATGTCTCCCTTAGAAGGGGTGACATCTCACTTTTGCTCAATTACAGTTTTAAAGTGAACATTTAATGTAAAACAATATTATTTTGGTATTTTGGCCTTGTCAGTGTTTTTATGACCTAAAAAGTTAAATTAGGTCATTGATACACTATATATTGAGGGTTTTGACTCTCATTTTATCATCAATTATCACTCACTCATTAGTGAGGTCTGATTTTAGCGCCCTATTGGGGTTTTTGGCTGATTTAAGAGAGACACACTTGTTGAAGAAAGACTTTTTTTGGCATTTATGGTGTTTCTCATGAAGGAAGGTTTTACAACTAGGGTTTGCATGGTTATTTCTTCATGAATTGTAAGTATTTTTTCTGCAAAACTTCTTATTGAATGGTTGTAGTCTAAATTTCTTGCACATTACTTATAAATTTGTTGAATCAAAACCCTAGGTGACAAGCACATTTAATTGGTCCTTGTCTCATGTCCCCTGATAGAGAAATTTTCAGCCATTGAAGAAGGAAGAGAGAGCCTAGCCATAGCTACACTCTCATTTCTTCTTCTCCCTGAGCTAGTCGTACTATCCAGAAGCCAAAGAGAGTGAGACCTCCTTGGCCTAGTTCTTCTACACCAGGGTCGTACCATTCTAGGGTTTGTTGAAAAGGCCTTGTTGTAGCAACACCTTGCCTCTTCAAACCCTCATGCTTTGGTTGTTTTTGCTTTAACTTCAGCTAGTCGTTTTGCCAGTTTGATCTAAAGAAGGAGGAGAGAGCACGAGGCCTTGCTTTAGCAACACCGGAGTGAGCCTTTCTCCCCTAGGGTTTCGTTTCTGAAGCCCTACTATTGCAGTACTTCAAAACCCTTCCCTCTAGTCTTTAGTCACCCTCCTTCAACTCTTGTGTCCTTCTTATTGACTCCATTAAACCCTAAGGCACTGACCTAAGCCTCCAGCGTTGAAGTGATTTGATCCTAAATACTCTCAAAATACCTTTTTTTTGGTTTGAAACCCTAGTCCTATTGTTGTCGTCATCATTGGCTATTATCATCATTGTGCGGCAACGTTTTGCCTTATAAGCAATTGAATGGTGTTTAAAGCATTTATTGAATGAAGGATTGATTGGATATATTGATTGCTCCATCATTTTGGTATTTATTGGTGGAGTGATATTATTTCATTGCTATATTGACAAACATTGACTTCGTCAATATTTATTGTTATAATTGCTTATATGTTGAATTAGCAGATGATCTTTGATATGAAGTACTAACCAAGATTTGCACATATAAGTTTCTTGTTGCTTTGTCCCAGACAGGTGCTTTTCTTCTTCTTTGGTTACTTCTTATTATTGGTTGTTTAGCCGGATCTTCTGCTCAGTGGTGACTTGTGAGGGTGGATTTACACTTTTGCCTTATCATCCTTCACCTTCTCAAAGCTCTAGGTCACCAGGGACATCTCCCTTGGGCCTTACCACCCAGAATAGAAAGAACCATCCCATTGAGGTGACATTGGGTGGGATTGGTTCTTGTTACGCCAGTTTATCCCTTTATCTTCTGACCTATTACCATAAATACAAACTGTGCGATAATATTTTGGCGCCGTTGCTGGGGAACACTGAGTCAATTCTGCTCAAAACAACAAATCTTTTCGGTAAGCCTTGCCTCAAGAGCCTTATCTTACAAGCTTACCTGGCGACTCCACTAGGGTGTTTTCCCTTTTCTTTGATAGTTTCAAGTAAACTATTTGGCGACTCCACAAACTAAAAAGAGGTTCAATAATCCTCCTTTGTCTTTCAGAAGGAAGCCTCCTAAGAACTCTCCTATTGTGAAATCACTTTTCGGGAAGAGCCTTCCTTTAAGAATCATGTCTAGCTTTCAGACCGCTACAACGAACCGAGCCAACAATCAAAGACAATGGTCATCTACTCTTTTCAAATTGTTAGACATGTCAGCCATACCAGGCTACCCTAGGCAAATGCCACCCAAGTATGAGAAGTGGTTGCCTAAATTTACCGGTACTGATGCAATCAGTGTTGAAGAGCACATGAGCAACTTTTGGGCATTTTTCCAGCTTCACCCCATTATTGATGATGTTGAAGATCTAGTCATGAAATTGTTCTCCGCTACTCTTTATGATGCCTCAAGGCGTTGGTACCTAAGCCTTCCCGATGGAAGCATCAAAACCATGGATAGACTTGAAGAGGCCTTTCTCAAAAGATGGAGTGTCAAAGAAGACCCTAACATGCTCCTCACGCG
>ML818746.1:73210-98895 GCA_009831015.1 Picea engelmannii | reverse complement strand
CAAAGGGCAATTCCCGAAGAAAGGCCAATTTTATAAACCAAAGAATGAGCATGAAGTTCCAAATACCTTGGCCCCTGCAAACGTTGTTGATGAAAATCCTTGGTGTCTAGAATGCAGCGAAGCACATTGGGAGCATGAGTGTCTGTACAATGGTGGCCATCAACAAGTCAACAACATGGATTTTTTCATGGAGCTTCCTCAAATAAATATCATCGATGCAGAACATCAGGTAGTCGTGAAAGAAGCAGCCAGATCAGCAAGGATGGCGGTAATAAACAACCTGGACCAAGAATCACGAGAGAAGCTAAAGAAACAAGAATTTCAGGTGTACAGAAGAAAGAATTTGAAACAACCTCCTATTGATCAGGCAAAACCCCCACCCCTGGAAATACTTCTTCCCAAGACATCCAAGGCTGATCAGGTTGAACTGAACTTTGACTTCGAAGGGGCACTTTGACTTCGAAGGGGCACTTTGACTTCAAAGGGGCATTATCAAAAATGCATGTAAACGTCCCCCTGAGAGAAGCAATCAAGATCCCATCCATCAAGGAACGCTTTGATACTTTCTTTTTGGGATTAGATGAACCCATGGACCCCCCTATTATGTTGCAAGTTGATCACTTCAGGGTTCAATATGCTGAGAACCCTACTTTTTTCATGACATTGGCAATGAATGACAAGAACCTCAACAATTGCATGTTAGATACAGGTGTTGGTGCCAACATGATGTCACTCAAAGTCATGCGACAAGTGGGTGTGAAGGTCACACGGCCTTACAAAAATGTATGTGGTTTCGAATCTAAAGCCATACCCACACACGGGGTGGTTGAGAATGTTGAAGTTTGCCTGAAGGAGTATCCAGAGAAGATGGTCCACATTGACATCGTGGTAGTTGATGTTCCAGATGTGTGGGGGATGTTGTTATCTAGGAAGTTTGTTGCAATGTTAGGTGGCACCCTTGAGATGGACCTCACATTTTTGCAATTGCCTTTGAAAAATGGAACAATAGGTCGTCTCCTCAATGTGCCAATAACCGGGGACCATGTGCAAGACATTACTCACCCTGTCGATAATAACAAAGCACAAGACGAGATGATACAAACTCTTCAAAAGTATTCTCCAGAAGATATGTCCTTCACAACGGAAGAGGACTTTGATCAGATCAAATGGCCCAAGAAAGAAGAATACCAACAACTCCTAGATGAATTCAACAACAAAGAAATTGGGACGGTGAAGATATTAAAGAAACATGAAAATGACGTACAAATCCACCCATCTCAACAGGAAGTTTTTACATCAAAAGTCCACCCCCCTCCCTCAGCACAATACACCAGGGTTGTCCAAGGGATGACCAAATACAAAGTCAGAAAGTACAAGGAGGGAGACATGGTATGGATGTGGGATACCCAGAAAGGAGAGCCAACCAATGTAAAGGGAAGCACTCAGTCATGGCTCGGACCCTTCAAAATTGGAATGGAATCAGTTAATGACTCATACTACCTATCCACTTTAGAAGGAAGAAGGCGTCTGTTACCTATTAGCGAGCACCTCCTCAAACCCCACCAAGGTGGGGGGACCTGACTTCACAGGTAAGTAGGCATGTTGTATTCGTGTATTACACCATTTGCATTTCATGTTAGTTTGCCTTCACATTTGCATTATTGATTGTTTTCTTTCAGCTTATATATATGTCTATGTATGTTGGGGCGGCATTACCACCCCATTTTTTTTACTGATGCCCCTATCGAGATTGAGCAGGTCTGCAGGTTATGCCAGAGATGTTGAGATTCTCATGCGCTCTACGGTGAGCACATGTCCCCAAGTTGGAGCAAGATGTTATCCCCGATTTTTAGGGATAACTAGGAGATCATGTCTCGAGGCCCACAGGCCCTAGACATGGAGTACCGAGAGCAGGATTGACCTAAGCATGGCCCTGGAGGGCCTATCCTTTTCTTCTTCCATCAGATTTGTCTTGTCCGCAGCAGCAGCATCCATCACCATCGACTTGGTCTTGTATCAAAAGAGGTTCTTGCTCCATGAGGAAATTGGTCCAGGTATCATGGTATGTGTCACTTTTGGTCATTGAAACCTTTAAATATATGCATCTGATTCCTTTTATCTCTAACAACTACTTGGATCTTACATTAGCCCACTTTACCATGCTTGGGGAAATTGAGAGGGTGCCCTAGCAAGCCTGTGCCCATAGGTTTTGGTTTGCCACTGGGGGAATTTCTGAAAAGCCATCGTCCACTCCCATCATAGCACCACTGTTCCATCTTATCTCTCGCTCATTTATCCCATTCCCCTCGTCAAAGCATTGGGTTGACCTATTTGTAGGATTGCATCTTATCTCGTGGGAAGAAGCGGCTAAAGGCCCAGAAGGTAAAAGTAGCTGGTAAAAGACGAAAGCCTAAAAATGAAACCTCGAGATGCTTCGCCCAGGGATCCCCAAGAAAGCAATAAAAGGCCTCTCAGCAAGAAACAAGAGGGACCCGAAAAATAACAAACAAGACCTAGTCAGAGGATAGGGGGTATCATCACGAGCCAGCCTATTAGGTTCATGGGTACCTAACAGTATGACGTTGCCACCATCTAGTTACCACGCCAGGGCAGTGACCTTTGGTTGCATGGCCAAGGGAAAGGGGGTCTCATCACGAGCCAACCTTCTCATCTCTGTGAAAGTATTTATGGGTAACACTGTCAGCTCTGGTCACCATGCCAAGGCAGTGTCCTCTCGTTAGCTCTTGAGTAAAAAGAAAAAGAAGAAGAAAAAGCAAATAAAAGAATAAAGGCAAGAACGGGCTTAGAAAAATATGCATCCATGACAGGTGCAGCTCGCCTCCTACAAATGCACCCATAGATAACATTATGCATCCTTGGCTCTCACTTCGCCCACATGTCTGGACATCCCCTAGCCACATCACCTCACTTACATGGCTTGGATGAAATCCTCCTGGAAACTTTCCTTTTCTTCTGGATACTAGCCCAATAGAATGTCTTGTCTTTTTCTCCAATCTTGTATTGCAGGATTTTGTAATGTCTTTGAGCTACTGACAGATATATTAGGGGTTTTATGCATATGTTTAATAATATTGATGATGAAATGTGATTGACATTGCTATGATCCTTGTGATTGATGAGCCCATGGAGGGCGTAGCTTTTGATGTGCAGGACCATGCCCGACAGACAGGTACCATTTGGACCGGTACACATGGGGAGATAATCAGTTCAGACCTCCATGGGGCTAAAGAGCCCACCAGATGGGATGCTGAGACCCCATCAGGGGGCAGAGACAGGACGGTGGTTGATCAGAGTTTTGCACCAGAGAAGAAGATGTTCCATCAGAGGCACTTTGGCAGAGCTCGACCTAGGGAGATTGACCCACTTCCAATGAAACGTTTTCTTTGGATGGCCTAGGACATCACCTATGGGCTCATGACGTCATCTTGAGTGTGTGGCAGTTTAACAGGGCAGTTGGCACGTGTGGCATGATGGAGAGGCCCAAAGAGGGCTAATGTTTTGCTCTTTATTGTTGCATTTGCCCTAAAAGGGGCTAACGTCTCCCTTAGAAAGGGTGACCTCTCACTTTTTCTCAATTAGGGTTTTAAAGTGGACATTTAATGTAAAAGAGTATTATTTTGGCATTGTCGACGTTTTTATGACCTAAAAAGTTAAATTAGGTCATTGATACACTATATATTGAGGGTTTTGACTCTCATTTTATCATCAATTATCACTCACTCATTAGTGAGGTCTGATTTTAGCGCCCTATTGGGGCTTTTGGCTGATTTAAGAAAGGCGCACTTGTTGAAGAAAGACTTTTTTTGGCATTTATGGTGTTTCTCTTGAAGGAAGGTTTTACAACTAGGGTTTGCATGGTTATTTCTTCATGAATTGTAAGTGTTTTTTCTACAAAACTTCTTATTGAATGGTTGTAGTCTAAATTTCTTGCACATTACTTATAAATTTGTTGAATCAAAACCCTAGGTGACAAGCACATTTAATTGGTCCTTGTCTCATGTCCCCTGATAGAGAAATTTCCAGCCATTGAAGAAGGAAGAGAGAGCCTAGCCACAGCTACACTCTCATTTCTTCTTCTCCCTAAGCTAGTCGTACTATCCAGAAGCCAAAGAGAGTGAGACGTCATTGGCCTAGTTCTTCTACACCAGGGTCGTACCATTCTAGGGTTTGTTGAAAAGGCCTTGTTGTAGCAACACATTGCCTCTTCAAACCCTCATGCTTTGGTTGTCTTTGCTTTATCTTCAGCTAGTCGTTTTGCCAGTTTGATCTAATGGAGGAGGAGAGAGCACGAGGCCTTGCTTTAGCAAAACCGAAGTGAGCCTCTCTCCCCTAGGGTTTCGTTTATGAAGCCCTGTTATTGCAGCACTTCAGAACCCTTCCCTCTAGTCTTTAGTCACCCTCCTTCAACTCTTGCGTCCTTCTTATTGACTCCATTAAACCCTAGGGCACTGACCTAAGCCTCCAGCGTTGAAGTGATTTGATCCTAAACACTCTCAAAATACCTTTTTTTTGGTTTGAAACCCTAGTCCTATTGTTGTCGTCATCATTGGCTATTATCATCATTGTTCAGCAACGTTTTGCCTTATAAGCAATTGAATGGTGTTTAACGCATTTATTGAATGAAGGATTGATTGGATATATTGATTGCTCCATCATTTTGGTATTTATTGGTGGAGTGATATTATTTCATTGCTATATTGACAAACATTGACTTCGTCAATATTTATTGATATAATTGCTTATATGTTGAATTAGCAGATGATCTTTGATATATGAAGTACTAACCAAGATTTGCACGTATAAGTTTCTTGTTGCTTTGTCCCGGACAGGTGCTTTTCTTCTTCTTTGGTTACTTCCTATTATTGGTTGTTTAGCCGGATCTTCTGCTCGGTGGTGACTTGTGAGGGGGGATTTACACTTTTGCCTTATCATCCTTCACCTTCTCAAAGCTCCAGGTCACCAGGGACGTCTCCCTTGGGCCTTACCACCCATAATAGAAAGAATTATCCCATTGAGGTGACATTGGGTGGGATTGGTTCTTGTTACGTCAGTTTGTCCCTTTATCTTCTAACCTATTATCATAAATACAAACTGTGCAATAACATGGCCTAGCGCACTTTTTGGCAAAGTTTGAAGGTATTTCAGTGGCTGATTTTTTTGTTGTAATATATTGAATGTTACAGCCATAAGGCTAATATAATTTTTTGAAGACAAGTGTTTACAACAGCCTTATCTTTTGTGCTAGAATATTGTCTTTTCATCTTGAGTTTAGCTAGTCTTTCTCTTGCAATTTATACTTGATCTCTAGCACTTATTGAACAACTTATAGTACCATTTACTTGTTGATATACATTGTTATCAACTACTGTAAATTAGAGACAGCAAGCTTAACTTGCTGATCCAACTAATATCTATCATTGCAAGTGTCTTTCCTTGTGTCTCGGGCAAGTACAATTATCCGAAGAAGTACTATACCTGTGGGGTAGCAATTACTTTACTTGCGAGGCATCTCTCCCTACCTTTTGTTCCACTTAGACTTGACCTCTAGGGGCTTCACTTCCATTTCCTTCTACCTCCATCTCAATCCCCCTAGGGTCACCGGGATCGCCTCCCTAGAGTGACCTAGTCACCCTTGAAGTGTGGGACCTACATCGAGGTGACATTGGGTGTAGGATTTCCAAGTTGTGGCACTTGTTCCATGGTTGGGTTGGGCTTTTCCCAAACTACAACTTGCGCTATAACATGGACCAATATCGAGCCGCCACATGTCAGCGGGGCTCAGATGATGTCAACAGCGATGTTGCCACGACTTAAAGGGATCTCGATTTTTTGTTGAGCTCAAGTCAACGGCTCGCATTGGGTCGAGTTCCAAATCAACGGTCTAGGTTTGATTTTAGCTCTTAAGCACACCGGGCTCACCGGGCCATCGAGCACCGGCACTGTTGTCTTTCGAAAGGATCACACTCAAAGCTAAAGTCGATCCGATGAGCTAAGTCTCGTGCTTAAAGGATCAACGGTCGAAATGGAACGTTGAGATCGATCTGACAACTATTGAGTTTCATGACTTCTGCAGATTTGATTTCGAACATCCAGCCAAAAGAAAAAATGATTGCAGGGGTTCTTAAGGGACAGAGCTAAAATGATATTTCGGTTGACAAATTTCAAGTTGCTCCCCGATCTCACTGTAATAGAAATTCTTGTAGGTGAAAGTAACTATTTTCTACCTGGGGGGAAACCACTCAAGAATCAAGAAGCAGTAAACAATGTCAAGAAGTTGGAAGTTGTTTCAAGAAGCAGTTTTGAACATGAGTGAGCAAGAATAAAAGAGAATGAAGGTACTCATTATTAAGGTCGACACTTTGGGGAATTTAATAGTTTCTTATCACCAGAGCTATTTGATCAAAAACCTTGAACATGGACAGATGGTAAATGCAGCAGGCAACCAGAGATTCACCCTCTGTGTCATGTTTCAATATGTTATTCCTTTTCTTATAGTGTTTGTGTTCTTGTAAAGCATCTCCTCCCATTTTGATTTTCTTGTAGCAGATCTTATTTATAAAAGCTCAGAAAACGGACTATTCACCATATTCAGCATTATTGTATGATGTCTAGTTATGACATAGAAGTGATTTCCTCTGAACGCATGACCATTTCTTGTTATTTCTTGGTGTATTTAAATGATATGCAAAGGGTACCTCTATGTATTTGAATGTATGAAGATGTTAATTGTTTGAAGCGTGTTTTTATTTATTTGTGTGCACTTGTTAGAGCTGTTGAATTCTTAATTGCTCAGCATGTTGTTCTTTCTCCATAAGCTAAGGATTCATTCTGAGCAGTACCCTGTATGTTTATCTTGTTTTTCTTCTAATTCACCATTTCATTCTCCTTTAAAGCTTGATTGTCTGAAACACTCGTAGACACATGCCTCTGAGAGTTGAGAGCATTTGTCATCTACGTTGAGATTGTTTGAGGTCCTAGACTTTTTAGAAAGAGAGGGAAAAACTTCCCAGATATTGCACAATTACCTTACTGCAAATATGGCTTTAAAACTCATCTTGAGTCTTAGCCCCTGGGATGCCTCGGCATCATTCCAATAACAGCCTGGAACATCTTGAGAAACAACACCAAGCACCGCATAATGGCTAATTGACTGCTTACTCTTCCTCATATTTAAGTGGTCTCTTATATATGGTATGCTGTTTGATGTAAGCAGCATTTTTCTATGGTGCAGGTAGTTATTCAAATTTCAAATGTATGTCAAATGGCAGCCAAGGCCAACACAAACAGATGTCCTAAGGGTAGAGTCACGTATTTTTCCTTTTACAAATAATCATGTGTCTCTCTATATATAATCTGTTCTCTAAACAGCCAGAATTAGAATTTAGAGAGCCCGTGGAAAGATTGTCACAGAACAGAATCCTCTCTCTTCTCCGTGACTTCTTAAGTGCATCATGATTGTAGAGTGTATGAAAATATAGTAGATAAAAGAGCGTCCTTTGCCCCTTTTGCCCAATATGAATATCTTTATTGGGCATATCAACTTTACTTTAAATATTGACATGTAAAACAAAGTCACTACGACTAAGAACAGTAGAAAATAAAGTGATTAACAAATTAATAATCACATTCAATTTGAGTTTTCTACTTTACCGTCAGACATTCTATTATAACAATGGAATCTAACCATCTAATCTTCAAACTTAAAATCAAATGCCCGTCAAAGCAATTGCAACCAGAATAAGCTCAAACAAAAAACGATATAACAGATTTTACCAAAAACTATTTTATGACATACATTTAATTAGAGCATATTATAAAGTCGGCCACTGCAACCCAAAAGTCATTATCAACTCAAGAGGGCAGGAACAAAATCTGAACAGCAATGAAATGGTATATGACGATTTTAATGTGATATACTCTATATGATAAAGAAATACACCTACCTTTTCACATGAAAATATTGTCATTATCATTTTAAAAACATAAATTTTCTTTAAACATCAGAACCTATAAACAACTCAATATTACATATTAAGTAGTGCAGCTGCACAAAATGAACTAAATACAACCCAAACATTTAAATGGTTACAATTACAACCTTCCATGCCCATGTTTCAGTTTCAATTAGGAGGAAAAGTTTTCCTTCTGATAATGGCAGAAGGAAAAACTGCTCAAAACTTCTTGCAGACAAAATTGTATCTCTGTATTTTGTAACAGAGATGAAAATCTGACAGTATTCTTCACGATGGCAACATGCCAGTGATTCTCAATTTAGTGGAACTAAGATCAACAGTATCACAATGTTAACTCAAACAGTCATGGTTGCATCTCCAGTTCCAAATAGTGCAATATCAAACAAAGAGTGAAAGACAACTCTCAAGCTTCTGGAGCGAAAAAATCTTCAGGCAAAAGAAACTTCAAACCAACATCCTAAAAGGGAACACAAGACTCGCCAAGTTAAAACAAGCTCCAAAGTGTAGCAAGGTGATCAAAAATAAACAAATATACAAATTTTCATTATATGGAATGGAGGTGAGTGATCTAAAATGTCCAAAGTACTCAAACAAATGTTCATACAAACAAAACATTCCAAAAAATATAAATTATGTTCTACACTTTACAAGTACAGATATAGATAGATGGGGATAAAATATTAGATATTTAGATTAGCTCATACTAACATAGAAAACCAGGGGTTTTGCAACAGATTTGTTTCCTGCTGTAGGAAACAGATACAAAGTATAAAACTGCTTATGGAGGCAGTTCCTGCAGCAGGAAACACTTCCTGCACATATACTTGTGCATACACCCAAGTGTAGACCAATGTCAAGTAAATGCCCAAAAGCTATGGCGCTCAAGGCATGAATAGCAAAATTCTGTAAGCCCCAATTATGCACTTCTATCAGCTAGAAATATGTTTATGCACCATTGCCAAGTTCTTGAGCTTAATCTAGCAATATCCAAGCGTAGGAGCCAGAGGAAGACAATTTGAGTTATAGTTAGGATACCTTGGTTGCATAACAACTAGCTAAGAATGAACATTATTGTAATAAGAAGCATATCTGGGATCTGCTAATAAGTATATGGGAAAACTCTTTATCTTTAAGCATTTTTGGCATCCCTATCATTTAGTCTCATTGTTTTAAACTATGTACACACTAGTACGTCTTCRAGGCCATTKATTTTGTAATMCAAACTGGCTATTATTTGGATATTAGGAGCACCAAGCCTGTATGATGGTACTCCTTAGAGGAGTTAGAGATGAATGGATGAAAACCTYGAACTYGATTGYAACTGGGCACATCTTCCAGCTCTCTTATGATGAGATACAAGAAGTTTTCCGAAATTACTCAAGGGCTGCTACACAGAAAAAAAAGGGCCAYAGAGGAATTGTTGCACAATCCTCAAAGCAAACAATCGTAGCAACCAAGTTGGAGATAGGAAATTTGCTGGAAGATATGAAGACAGGTATTCTACAYTCATTGGCCATGCAATTGGAGACACTCCAAGTCAAAAAGAATCCAGAAGAGCCCTGAAGTCTGTGGCAATTTTCTGTCCAAACTGTGCAAAGAAGCATGCTCATCATGAATGCCCATTGAACTATGTTGAAATCTGCAGCATTTGTGAGGAGAATCACAGCACAAGCCAACACCCATTCGCTGCCAGGTTTGAAAGCTGTGTACCAATGAGCTGAGGAGAACATAGAGACAGTGTGCTTCATCAACTGAAAGAGACAAGGACTACCACAACAAATGCCTCAAGGTATGCCTTATGAACACCCTCAGTGTTTCAATTCTAACTTGGGCTAATCAAATGAACCATGCTTCTTGTTATCAAAGGATTTGTAGTTGTGCAAAGCCCAACACAAGATCACCAAATCTTGCGTAACTACAGGAAATCCTACCACTGTCACCTTAGTAAGAAATCCCCTCATTTTAGTGAGGGAGGAGGTCCACCACAAAGGAGGCTTCTCTGGTAACCTCAAGGGATCAAAGTAGCAAGTTTGATAGCCAAGCCTACCACCCCCTCTCTTGAACACCTAATGAAAAGTCTAGGTCTGTGAAATGGATGAGGTTAAAAGGTATTTGAGTACCTGCCCGGAATAAGAACACTTTATAGCTATTATATGATCAAATTCAAGTACAACTATGCAATTAGAACCTCATAAGACACTAGACAATATAAGTTTGCTATGGCTGGTACAAAATTGCAGCGATGCAATAGTTTACAACAGAAAATACAAGTTTGTAACAGCAGCAATAAATATGCCTCAGAAATGCAACAATTGATGATGAAAACTTAGCATTTACTCAATAGAATATTACCCAATTGTTAGATGCGATTTCTGGTAACGTTAAGCCACCTTTAGATCAATGTATGCAGCAAATAAGAGAGTATTTGATGGTTGTAGCAAACCTTTTGCAACAGCAGCAAGTTTGCAAGAGAATTAGCTTTAGTTAGTGCTAGTTGTGTTAGTAGATAGCTTGAGGGATTGAAAAATAGAGAGTTTTGATCACTTTCACCACAGGAGTGTAAAATTTTCAGACCCCAACCCGGTTTCAAGTCTCACTGAGACACATAGTTAAATGCCCAACCCACATTGCACATTTACTGCTGCAAATTAGTAAGCATGAAATTAAATGCTCAGAACTGAAACACAAGAAGTCTGCTACAGCACTTTAACCAGAAATAAATCTCTCACACAGAAAATTCAACACAGAGATTTGGTCTACAAATTCAGACCCTGAAAAAACCCACAAAGGGGAAAACCAGTGAGAGAGGGGAGGCTTTTATTATTCAGAGAAATGAGAGATATTTACAGCAGTCATCTTCAGTCATTAATACACACACTTATCTCATTTTCCGTGCATAAACTCAGCATAGGAAATAGTGTCAAAACTGTTCCTTGATTTCTGTGCCCAGAAATCTGTACAATACGGTCTCACTGCTGCTGCTGTACTTTGCCTCGATTTCTGTACTCAGAAATCTGTACAATACGGTCTCACTGCTGTGCTGTACTTTGCCTTTATTTTTGTGCTCAGAAACTGCCTTGGAATTCGTGCCACAATCTGCTCATGTGGTCTCTCTCCCAGCTCGACTCTCTCAAGCTCTTGCTCTCTCAAACTCTTGGAATGAATGAATGAGGGTGCCTTAGTCTCTAAGTAGACTTGGTGGAGGAAACTGAAGAGTCGTGACTTTTCATTTTCCCTCACAAAATTCCAAAAGTCACATTTAATTTTATCTCTTATAAAATTAATTTATAGAGACCTCTTTTGGACAATTTCTCACCCCTAGGCGCCTACATGATGAGAAACACTTGTCCTTGGTACTTTTATTTAATTATTTTAACACTCCCTCTTACCGAGGAAAGTGTTCCTCACCACCCCAAGCTTATCTCTGAAAGGCACAAACTTTCCTTTCCCCAAAGCTTTTGTGAGGATGTCCGCCATCTGCTCATCAGTGGAAACATATTGTAGCTCAACTACTCCTCTCTGAACATGGTCCCGAATGAAGTGATATCTAATCTCAATGTGTTTAGACCTGTCATGGAAAACTGGATTCTCAGAGAGTTTAATGCAACTCTGATTGTCACAGTAGATCATCGTGGGTCTCATCTCCAAACCAAATATTCCAACTAGCAACTTGTGAAGCCAAATGGCCTCACAACTAGCCTGATTGGCTGCCATGTACTCAGCCTCAACAGAACTCAAAGCCACTGACTTTTGCTTCCGACTGAACCAAGACACCACTGTTGAGCCCAATCCAAAGCAACAACCTCAGGTACTCTTCCTGTCACTGACACATCCTGCCCAATCTGAATCTGAATAGTCAATCAACCGAACTCCATCCCCTCTCTCATAGTTTAGGCCAAAATCCATTGTACCCTTAAGGTACCTGAGCACATGTTTTGCTGCAATTCAATGTACTCTCCGAGGCTCCACCATAAACTGACTAAGAGAGTTAACAGCAAAACAAAGATCTGGTCTTGTGTTGACCAGATACAGCAGCGAACCAATCAACTGACGATACAATGTGGGATCAACCAACTATGTCTCAAAAGAATGTAGCTTCTTCCAGTTGGTTGTCATAGGTGTGGACATGGGTCTACAATCCTCCATCTGGAATCTCCTCAAAACCTCATCCGCATATCTACCCTATCCCAGAAAGATATGTCCATCCTCCTGCCAAACCTCCAACCCCAAGAAGTAGTGCATCAGCCCAATGTCTTTCATCTCGAATTCTAAAGCAAGGCTCTCCATGCAACAAGCTATGAGTCTCTCAACCCCTGTAATAAAGAGATCATCCACATATAGCACAAGAATGAGAGGATCACCTCCAACCACAATGAAGTACAGGTTGGGATCCGCCTCACTCTTCACAAAACCCATCTGTTGCAAGTATGTGTCTATCCTAGAGTACCAAGCTCTAAGAGCTTGCTTCAGCCCATACAAGGCCTTCTTCAGTCTGCATACATGAGAATCACTCCCATGCACCTCAAATCCACGTGGTTGCTCAATATAAACCTCCTCCTCAATGAGACCATTCAGAAATGCGGTCTTCACATCCATCTGATAGATTTTCCAACCCATCTCTGCTGCAATGGAGATCACTGCCCTGATCGAGGTGTATCTAGCTACTGGAGCAAAGGTCAAACCATAATCAACTCCCTCTACCTATGAGAAGCCCCGAGCCTTGTACTTCTCAATGATACTTGAGTTTGTACAGCCACTTGGAAGTCACTACTGACTTCCCCTCAGGTCTAGGAACCACCACCCAAACATCATTCTTCATGATGGAATTGTACTCTTCCATCATGGCATCTCTCCAAACCTCCCGATCAACTGCCTCCTCAAAGGTGGAAGGCTCAGACTCTCTGATGCTGCTCACCATCGCAAGATAGTTGCAAAACCTCTCTGGAGGTTTACTCTCCCTCACAGCCTGCCTGGGATTCCCCACTAAACCCTGTGCCTCCCTCAAAGTGTCCTGAAGCCACTTGGGCTTCCTCCTCTCTGAAGTAGTGTCCCGTGGAGGGGACTCTCCCTGCTCAACCCCATCACCTGAAGATTGTGAACCTGAAGTAGAATCTGCAGAACTCGATACTGAAACCTGTGGACCAATAACCTATGATCCTGACATTTGTAGCCCTGTAACCTGTGGTCCAGTCGTCACCGAAACTGGTGGACCTGAACTCTGTGTCACTGAACTCTGTTGTGGACTCACCTGAATCTGAGGTGATGACTGCTCACCCCTCTCAGTCCCTCGTGACTTCCTAAAGGCTCCATCCTCCTCAAATCTCACATCCCTTCTCAAAATTGTCTTCCTTAAGGAAGGGATGTATATGCGGAAAGCCTTTGAAGTCTCGCTATACCAAACAAAGATCCCCTTCCCTGTCGTGGGTTCTAGCTTTGTCCTCTTCTCAGAAGGGACATGTGAATATGCAAGGCACCCAAAAATCCTAAAGTGCCCAACATCAAGCTTCTTCCCAGAGAAAGCCTCCTCAGGAGTCTTATCCCCCAAGACTCTGTGGACTCCTATTTTGCAGATAAACTACAATGTTGCAAGCCTCAGCCCAAAGAAAAAGTGATAATCCTTGATCATGTAACATGGCTCTCGCAACCCCAACAATAGCCCTGCTCTTCCGCTCAGCCACCCCATTCTGTTGTGGGATGTATGGAACTGTCAACTCTCTCTTGATGCCTTCTCAGGCACAAAAGTCACTTAACTCATTGGAGGTATACTCACCCCCATTATCAGATCTCAACACTTTGATTTTCCCCTCTGTCTAGTTCTCCACAAGAGCTTTGAACTCTTGGAACCGTTGGAAGACCTGTCCTTTGGTCTTCATGAAGAAAATCCAAGATTTCCGTGAGAAGTCATCAATGAAAGAGACATAATACAGGAACCCAGTCAAAGATGCAGAAGACATAGGACCACACACATCAGTATGAATCAGATCAAGGATACCAACTGCTCTATTATCACTGCTTGGAAAACCAATCTTGGTGTACTTCCCAAGAGCACACCTCTTGGTGCTCTGTACTGAACTCTGGCACTCCAGACACAATCTCTCTCAAGATCCTCAGTGACCCATGTGATGCAAGTGGGCCATCCTCCTATGCCATAACTCACAAAGGTGACTGGTGTTGGTGCCATGAAACAATGCTCTCGAAGGCTGAAACATGAGCTTGTACAACTTCTCATGTCGAATACCAATCACTTTGGCCGAAGTGACTGGAGATCCCTTAGGATACAAGAGCACCTGCCCATCACAGAACAATACCTCATGCCCCTATCGTCAATAGTGGAAACTGACACCAAGTTCTTCTTCAGTCCCGAAACATATAGGACATCTCTCAACAACATGGGAGGTAGAGACTCCCTCTGAAATGATACAGTCCCACACCCAACTGCTCTGACCATTGAGTCATCTCCAAGTACCACCTCCTGGTCTCCAATCGCTGGAAACTCAATAAAGTACTCACAAACTCCTGTCATATGGCGGGAGGCACCACTGTCAATGTACCAAATACAAGTGGAAGATGCTCTAGATGAGAGGCAAGCAATCAAAGAATACTCCTCCTCAAACCTATGAGTAAACTCCTCCACCTCCGTTGAAGCTGCAACCTGTTTCTTCTTCTTGTTAGGACGTTGTCCAGCATAGTGCCCAAACTGATGGCAAGGAAAGCACTTGACTTTGCTCATGTCTTTCTTCCCTTCACCTTTCTACTTGTTCCCTCCCTTGGAACCCTTCTAGGAACTGCTCTTGCCTTTAGCTGCAAGAGCCACATTCTCCTCCTCATTACCAGTGGATGAACTACCAAGCACATATGCTCTCTGAGTTTCCTCCTGAATGACGTCATCCCAAAGACGATCCCACTTGGGAAGATTCTCCCTTGCCACAATGCCCTCAACGAAGACAGTCCATTGTTTGGTCACCCCATTCAAAGCAGTCCTCACAAGTTCACTATCAGCAACAACCTCCCCAACAGCTCCAAGCTCATCCCTTACTTGAATAATTTTAGTATGGTATGTGGTGACATTTTCAGCTTTGGTCATCTTGATGCCCTTTAGTTTCTCCCTCAACACCATCTTCCTATTTTCATTGGAACTCTGATAAAGCTTGGTTAAGGAGTCCCACATCTCATAGGCATTGGATTTCCCGGTCACATGTGGAATCACATGGTCCTTGATGGCATCAAGGATAATTCTTTTGGCCTTGATATTCTTCTTGGTGTAGGCTGCCAAAAGAGTAGCATCTGTAGGCACAGTCACAGGACTCGTTTGTGTGTTCTCCACAATATCCCACAACTCATTTTCCTGCAGTATCAGTGTGATTCTCTCCTTCCATGGGCTGAAATTAACAGCCCCATCCAATCTGTCCTCAACCCTCAAACTGGTGGCCATGACCCTCTCAACTGAAATTCAAGTCCAACAAAAATATGCCAAGTGAAGTACCTCCTCTTCTCAGAAAAATCTCTGACTTTAATGGCTGAAATATTTCAGTTCTTCTTCTCTAACCAGCTCTGATACCATGTAAAATTTTCAGACCCCAACCCGGTTTCAAGTCTCACTGAGAAACATAGTTAAATGCCCAACCCACATTGCACATTTACGACTGCAAATTAGTAAGCATGAAATTAAATGCTCAGAACTGAAACAAAAGAAGTCTGCTATAGCACTTTAACCAAAAATAAATCTCACACAGAAAATTCAACACAGAGATTTGGTCTACAAATTCAGACCCTGGAAAAACCCACAAAGTGGAAAACCAGTGAGAGAGGGGAGGCTTTTACTATTCAGAGAAATGAGAGATATTTACAACAATCATCTTCAGTAATTAATACACACTTATCTCGTTTTCCGTGCATAAACTCGACATAGAAAATAGTGACAAAACTGCTCCTCGATTTTTGTGCCCAAAAATCCGTACAATATAGTCTCAGTATTGTTGCTATACTTTGCCTCGATTTTTGTACTCAAAAATCTGTACAATATGGTCTCACTGTTGCGTTGTACTTTGCCTCGATTTTTGTGCTCAGAAACTGCCTTGGAATTCGTGCCACAATCTGCTCATGTGGTCTCTCTCCCAGCTCGACTCTCTCAAGCTCTTGCTCTCTCAAACTCTTAGAATGAATGAATGAGGGCTCCTTAGTCTCTAAGTAGACTTGGTGGAGAAAACTGAAGAGTCATGACTTTTCATTTTCCCTCACAAAATTCCAAAAGTCACATTTAATTTTATCTCTCATAAAATTAATTTCTAGAGACCTCTTTTGAACACTTTATCACCCCTAGGCGCCTACGTGATGAGAAACACTTGTCCTTGGTAATTTTATTTAATTATTTTAACAAAGAGAACTCAAATGATTAGTGCCTTACGGCTATGGAGTCTCTTACAACAGCAATACAATATGTTTGAAGAATGATAATAGCAAGATCTAAGAGGTAGGGTTTGAAATCTAAGACGCTAGCACATTAGGGCCTTAAATTTCAAGCCTTAAAGAGAAGGGTTGGTAGAGTGCAAGCACTTTTGGGCTCTAGCAACCTTTTATCCCTTCTTAAGTTCTTGAAGTTAAAATCAGGAGTCTGAAATCAAACTCCTAAAGTGATAGCACTTTAGGGCTTTAGGAGATTAACTCTAGGTAGAATTTCCTTCACAAATTATGGATGAAATTAACGTTGTGAGAGGATGAAGCACTTATGCTCCTCTCTTAGGGTTTTACCAAGCAAAGATCTTCAATATGAACAAGTAAAATTTATCATAAGCATTCAATAACTTGAAATGAAATTGCAGAAATTTACTTACTTCACCAAGATATGACAAGAATAAACCCTAATTGTAGAAATCCCATCCAAAAATCAGCAAAATCCATCCACAAATGATCCTCCAAAGCAAGTCGCATGAGTGTAGAAGAGAGAGAGCCAAATAGGGCAAAAATTTCAGACTTCTCTCACAAAGGTGAGAAAGTTTTGATGATAAAATGAGGCTAGCCATATTTATATGGGAAATCCTAGCCACCAAAAGACTAATGAAAAGCCATGTCTTTACACAAGAGGGCCAACTTCTTTAATTTGTCCTTTCAATTTACAAAAATTGAATTTTACATAAAATAAAACCCTAAAGAGGGTGACGTCATGCCCCAATAGGGTGACGCTAGGCTCATGAGAGAGACATCAAGGCTGAAAAGGTGGAACATTGGGCCTCCAAAGGCCATATGTCCCTCTCTCAAGTGTCAAGGTCCATGCTACATGCCTCCTCCATCAATCCATCAAAACCCTAGCCCCTATGTGATGTCATGGGCTAGGAAGGTGATGTCTAGGCCTCCAAAGGCCAATGTTCAAGTGGAGAATGGTAGAATCCCATCCTATAGCCATGCCAAGATGCCTCCAAAGGCAACGTCCTCCCTCGTCAAGGTGCAATGCTCATCATCAATGCTGCCCCAAATGTGGGGTCTAGCATCCATCATGTGGGCAAGGTCCGTACACCCTCCAAGGGTCCACAAGTCGTATGAATCATGCCAAGTAAGCCATATCTAATAAGAGAACCACCCAAACATGTGAATTATACCCCTCTTTTCAAATTAAACAAATGTTGAAAGACCTTATAAAATTTGCCAAATTTAGTTAAGGGAGGCGTGTCAAGGTGCCCTATTGGGTTAGCCAATCCCCAAGTCAAGGGTGTTTCCCTTGGAGAACCTATCTAAGTCGAGTGTGAGGAGGATTTGGGCGAAGACTTCTAAGAATGGGGTTCTTGACATACAAGAGTTTGTATTGTCTCATTTATGAGTGCCTTTGTAGAGGGTGTGTTGCCCTTCGTTCGCGATGCAACATTTTTCCAAGCCCTTTATTGTCATTAATTGATTAAGGACCAAAACATTGAGTACTATGTGCAATGGAAAGTAAAGAGTACTGCAATGCCACTTGAAACTAGAAAGACACAGAGTGCCATATGCAATGGAAAGAAAGGGACACCGCAAAATGCATTTCCTCAACAAGCGGGACATTTATTAATTATGTGATTTCTTTTGCAAGCCCTTCATTTTTTGGAGAAGCATTTTATTGTTCCCTGGACCTGAGGGCGATCATCTAGAAGGATAATATTGGCTTTTATCTTTTGCCAGCTACAATACCTCTGGGCCTTTAGCCCATTCTTCCCATGAAATGAGGTACAATCCCCTCTTGGGTCAATGGACCCAGAAACCCAGAAGATGAGGAAACAGAGGGGAAGAAACATGGAAGGTGGTAAGTATGGACGGAAATGGTACGATGACCCTTCAAGGAACTACCCAATAGCAACCCTTAGCCCGAGGGTGACCAACTTGCTAGGACACAATGACAACCACCAAGGTGAAATTAGGCAAAAGATATAATTTCCAAGCAACGTTTCATAATCACGAAAGTATTCTTTGCAACATGTTCAAATGCTTCAAATATTAAAGTGACACTTACCATGACACCAGACTTGTTACCTCATGAAGCAAGACCCACTATCTTCTGGGACCAAGCTGATGTAGTGGATGTTGCTCTGCTACTGGTGATGAGTATTGATCAGCAAGAATAGGAGGGAACTCACGGACTTTACTGCTCAAATCTAACTCTCGAAACTCCATGTCTGCTACATGTGGGCCTCAAGACATGATCTCCTTAGTTACCCCTAGACTGGAGGATAACATTTCCCACACAACTTGGTATTCTCCAAGCCTTCCTCAAACTCAGCAGCAATGGCCAATGCAAATCCCAACTTCAATTTTATCATTTTGCAAAAAGAATATTTCTATTATGGCTATCTTCCCCAACTCCTAAGGGGTTGGGTTGTTTCTTTAGTGTTCTATCATTTCTTTGCTAACCTTTAAAATGTAGGACTATAATAGATAATCTATCCCATGCATGGGTATAACATAGTTGAACATAGAGTTCTACAAATTATAAGTCATCCTTGGAAAGTTGATCCACTCCCTTTTCCATCAAGGTCATGAAAAAATTATATCCTTTGATGTTTTATGCTTAGGCACTTCAATAGTGGTAGTGTTCACTCTTTTGCAAGTATAGGTAGTGAAATTTTGAGATTTCCCTTGTTATGCTAGTATACTAGATGTAACATACCCAACCACCCTTGTACCCGTTGGGATGGTGGGGTACTCAGAAATTTTCTCCGATTTCCATAATTTCGCCATATCATTAACTATGATACCATATCACTATTATGCCCTAACATGTAATGCAAATTATACATGCCAAATGACAAGTAGACTTGTTATCCCCTACTTTAGGGATAACTAAGGAGATTATGTCTCGAGGCCCACAGGTCCTAGACATGGAGTACCAAGAGCCAAATCAACTTGAGCATGGCCCTAGAGGGCCCATCTTTTCTTCCTTCAGCGCCTCCACTTTGTCAGCAGCAGCAGCATCCATCACCTCGGCCTAGTCCTATAGCAGAAGTGGGTCTTGCTCCATGAGGTAATGAGTCTGAGTATCATGGTATGTGTCACTCTGATCCTCAAAACCTTTGAATATGTGCATCTGATTCTTTTTGTTTCTAACGGGTGCTTGGATGTTATACCTATCCACTTGACCATATCTGGGGGGAATGACAGGATGCCCTAGTAAGCTTGTGCCCATAGGTTTTGAGTTTCCACTGGGGGGATTCATGAGAAGCCATCGTCCACTCCCACCATACTTACCAATTTCCATCTTTCTCCCGCTCACCATCCCATTACACTGGTCCGAGCATTGGGTTGGCCAAATATTTAAGGGTTGCACCATAACTTGTGGGAAGAAGGGGCTAAAGGCCCAGAGGGTAAAAGCAGCTGGTAAAAGATAAATCCTAAAAATGAAACCTCAAGACGCTTCGCCCAGGGATCCCCGAGAAAACAGTAAAAGGCTTCTCAACAAGAAACAAAGACCCATAAAAAATAATAAAACAAGACCTAGTCAGAGGATAGGGGGTCTCATCACGAGCCAACCTATTAGGTCCATGGGCATCTAGCGGTATGACACTACTAGCAGTTGGTTACCATGCCAGTGTAGTGGCTCTTGGTGGCATAGCCAAGAGAAAGGGGGTCTCATCACGAGACAACCTTCTCATTTCCGTGAAAGTGCTTGTGGGTAACATTGCCACCACTGGTCACCACGCCAGGGTAGTGTCCCCTGATTAGCTTCTTGAAAGAAAAAGCAATAAAGAATAAAGATAAAAGGCATGAATGGGCTTGGAAACATTTGCATCCAGGACAGGCGCAGCTCACCCTCTACAAAGGCACCCACAGGTAAGCCATTGCATTTCCCTGTTGTCACTGCACCCCTTTCCCAGACATCCCTTATCCACCTCATCCACTCACATGGCTTGGATTTGATTTCTTCCGAAAACACCCCACATCCAGTGAGCATTTGCCCAATAGGACGCCCTGTCACTTCTTCCAAACTTGGCTTGCAGATTAGTATAATGTCTTTGAGCACTTGTCCAGGTAAAAGGGGTTTTATGCACATGTTTAGTAATATTGATGATTAGATGTGATTGACATTGCTATGATCCATGTGACTTATGAGCCCATGGAGGGTGTATCTGTTGATGTGCAGGATCATACCCGACGGACAGGTACCATATTGGATAGGTAAACATGAGGAGATGATTAGTTTGGACCTCAATGGGGCTGAGAGCCCACCTGATGGATGCTAAGACCCCAACAGGGGGCAAAGACAGATCAGAGGGTTTGCACCGGGGAAGAGGAGGACGTTCCACCAGAGGCAGCTGAGCAAACCTGTACCCAGGGGGGTTGTGCCTTTTCCACTAGGACGTTGGCCTTGGAAGGCCATGACGTCACCCAGGACATTCATGACATCATCCAGCATTTGTGGAGGTTTTGGGAGGCTGTTGTGGCACGTGTGGCTTGCTCCGGAGGCCCAAGGAGGCCTAACGTTTTGCTCCAGGAGACCAACGTTTCCCTAGAAAGGGCTAACGTCAACCTAAAAGGGCATGACGTCCTCATTTTTGCTTGATTTAGGGTTTGATTAAGACATTTAGTATAAAAACAGTATTATTATGTATTTTGGCCTTGTCGACCTTTTGTGACCTATGTTATCGCACAGTTTGTAGCTAGGTCAAATGGCTAGAGAATTGAGGGCAAACTGGCGTAACAGGAACCTTCCCCACCCAATGTCACCTCAATGGGGAGGTTCTTTCTGTTTAGGGAGGTTAACCCAGGGGAGACGTCCCCGGTAACCTGGGGTTTTGAAGAGGCAAAGGTATAAAGTCAAGATCAAAATTTCCCCCTCACAAGTTACCACCAAGGTCAGACAGTCCGGCTAATCAGCCAATAAAGAAGTGTATGCCCAAATGAAAACACCTGCCCGGAACAACACAACAATAAAGAATATATGCAGGCTATAATTCAGTCGGTTAGTACTTCATATGACTATCTGATATCAATTAATAAGCAATGTAAAACAATAGATATCAATGAGGTCAATGTTTTATCAATTAGCTATGGAAAAAGCATCAATTCATCAATAACTATCAAGATAATAAAGCTAACAACGTATCCAACCAACACTTTACTCAATAAATGCTTTAGATTATCATCCAATTGCTTATAGAAAACAAATGTTGCGTCAAGATGAGATAACCAACTGTGACGTCAGCCTTAATTAGGGTTAGTTTGTTAGTTAGGGTTTCAAAAATAAAGCTTTAAGAGTTGTTTTGGACACTAGGACTTCAACGTTGGAGGCTAAAGATCAGTGCCTTAGGGTATATGGAGTCAAACAAGATAAGGGCACAAGGTTTTGAAAGGATGGAGACTTAAAGACAAGAGGGAAGGGTTCTAAAGTGTTGCAAAGGCAAGGCCCTAGAATCAAAACCCTAGGGGAAAGAGGCTCACTCCGGTGTTGCTTAAGCAAGGCCTCATGCTCTTTCCTCCTTCCTTAGGTCAACTTGGCAAAACGGCTAGCATAAATGATAAATTTAACTAAAGGATGAGGTGAGAGAAAGTGTTGTAAAGACAAGGCTTTCAAACCCTAGAAGATGATGGCCCTAGGTGTAGATAACCTAGGCCTAGGACATCACCCCCTTTTCAACCTATAAAATTCAATGCTAGCTTAAGGGAAGAAGCAAGATGAGTGTGGCAAAGGCTAGGCTCAATCCTTCTTCTTCAATGGCCGAAATATTTCTCTCTAAGGGGACATGAAACAAGGACCTACTTGTGTGCTTGTTACCTAGGGTTTCAAATCAGCAATTTAATAAGCAAATGCAAGAAATTAAACCTACAACCATTCAATTAAGAAGTTTTGCAAGAAAATCACTTACATATCATGAAGAAAGCATGTGTAAACCCTAGTTGTAAACCTTCCTTGGAGAGAAACGCCAAAAGATGCCAAAAAATCCTTCCAATAACAAGTGCGCCTCACTTAGAAAGACAAAAATACCCTAGGAGGGCGCAAAAATCAGACCTCACAAGTGAGAGTGAGTTGTGTTATGTTCAAATGAGGGGAAAACATCCTCAATATATATTGTTTCATGACCTATAATTAAATTTAGGTCATTAAAAATAGCCGACAAGGCTACAAACCAAAAATCATACTGTTTTACATTAAATTGTTAAATGAAAACCCTAAATGAGCAATAAACAGGACATCAAGCCCCTCTGAGGGAGACGTTGGCCCTTTTTAGGGCAAAATGCAACACAAGATGACAAACGTTGGCCCTCCTTGGGCCTCCAAACTCTGCCACACGTGCTAAATTGCTCTATCAAGATGCCATACACTGGAGGTGACGTCATGGCTCTTGGATGACGTCATGGGGCATCAAAAGGGGCACATTCCACCTGTAGTGGGTCAACCCCCTTAGGTTGGGCTCAGCCAAGGCGTCCTGGATGAAAACGTCCTCCTTCTTCTCTTGTGCAAAGGCTCGACCTATCACTGTCTTGTCTCTGCCCCTGATGGGGTCCCAACAACCATCTGATGGGCTCTTCAGCCCCATGGAGGTCCGAACTAATCATCTCCCCATGTGTACCGGTCCAACTGGTACCTGTCCGTCGAGTATGATCCTGCACATCAAAAACTTCGCCCTCCATGGGCTCATTAGTCATAGCGATCATAGCAATGTCAATCATATTTCATCATTAATTTTATCAAATGCATGCATAAAACCCCTAGCATATCATCCCATAGCTCGAAGACATTACAATGACCTACTATACAAAGCCAAAGAAAAAGACAAAATGCCCTATTGGGCCAACATCCATAAGAAAAGGAAAGTTTCCAAAGGATATCATCCAAGCCATGTAACACGAGGTGGTGTGGTCAAAGGATGTCCAGACATACAGGTAGAGTGAAAGACAGGGGTGATATTATCCGTGGGTGCCTTTGTAGAGGGTGAGTTGTACCTGTCATGGATGCAGTTCTTTCCAAGCCCTTTATTGCCTTTATTCTTTCGTTTCTTTATTACTTTTTCTTTTTTTTTATTTCAAGGTCTAACTAGAGAACATTGCCTTGGCGTGGTGACCAGAGCTGGCAGTGTTACCCACAAGTACTTTCACAGAGATGATAAGGCTGGCTTGTGATGAGACCCCCTTTCCCTTGGCCATGCAACCAAAGGTCACTGCCCTGGCGTGGTAACCAGATAATGGCAATGTCATACTGCTAGGTACCCATGAACATAATGGGCTGGCTCGTGATGAGACCCCCCATCCTCTTGGCTAGGTCTTGTTTTGTCATTTTTCTTCGGGTCCCTCTTGTTTCTTGTTGAGAGGCATTTTATTGCCTTCTCGGGGACCCCTGGGCGAGGCATCTCTAGGTTTTATTTTTCACGGATTTTATCTCTTACCAGTTGCTTTTACCTCCTGGGCCTTTAGCCCCTTCTTCCCACGAGATAAGGTGTAACCCCACAGACAGGTCATCCTAATGCCCGGACTAGGGGAATGGGATAGATGAGTGGGAGATAAGATGTAAGAGTGATGATATGATGGGTGCGGACGATGGCCCTTCAAAATCCCCCCTGGTGGCTAACCAAAACCTATGGGTACAAGCTTGCTAGGGTACCCTGTCAATCCCCCCAACCATGGTCAAGTGGGTTAATGTAAGATCCAAGCAGTCGTCAGAAATGAATGGAATTTGATGCATATATCTGAAGGTTATAATGACTAAATATGACACATACCATGATACCTGGACCAATTACCTCATGGAGCAAGAGTCTTCTCCGATACAAGTCCAAGTTGAAGGTGATGGATGTTGTTGTTGCTGACAGGACAAGTCTAATGAAGAAGAAGAAAGATGGGCCCTCTAGGGCCATGCTCAGGTCAATCCTGCTCTCAGTACTCCATGTCTAGGACCTGTGGGCCTCGAGACATGATCTCCTAGTTATCACTAGAAATTGGGGATAACAACCTAAAATTTAATTAAGGTCATTGATATTGTATAAGAGAGCTAAAACTCTCTTTTCATGATCATCTTTCACTCACATTGTGAGGTCTGAAATTTGTGCCCTCTTCTAGGGATTTGGATGAAATTACTAGTGCGCACTTGTTGAAGGAGGCTTTTCTTGGCTATTTTCTGCATTTTCTTGGTGGAAGGTTTACAACTAGGGTTTGGCATTGATAATACTTGGTGAATGTAAGTGAATTTCTGCAATCGTTCCTTTGTTTGAATGGTTATGGTATTTTACTTGCATTTTGTTAATGAAATTTGTTGGATTAAACCCTAGGGAATAAGCACATGTTGATGTCCTTATTTCAAGTCCCTACTAGGTTATGCTAAGGAGCCATTTTATTTGTTGAAGATAAATGCTAGGGCCTTGCCATTTGCAACACCCTACCATTCACTCTTCAAGCTAGCCATTTTTTACTGTCTTTTGAGCTAAAGAACGAGGAAGATGCACTAAGGCCTAGGTTTACTACACCTTAGTGAGTCGTCTTCCCCTAGGGTTGATAGGTTGAAGCCTTGTCTTAACAATACTTCAACCATCATATCCCTCTTGTCTTTGGCCCTATCATTATCATTTCGGCCCTTCAACTTTTGCAGCTAGTTTGACTCCATTTGCCCTAATAATGCACTGATCTAAGACCTTCTATGCTTGAGTATCTTGATCACAAATATCCAATACATTGAACAATTGCTAACATCTTCTAACCCTAGCCTAGACTAACCTACTAACCCTATTGTTGCCATTATCCATTTGATTTATAGTTATACTTTGCGGCATTTTAGCTTCTTTAAGCAAGTTGAACGATTGGCTAATGCATGATAGTCTTTGCTTCTAAATGAATGATGGTATTATGATATTGATGATAAAACGTTCTTGCTCATTCTGAAGCTTTCTTTAGCATTTATTGTGAAGTGACGCATTGTGACTATTGCTATTGTACATCTGTTAAGAACCAAAGACTGAATACAAAAGAACCACAACTGATATAGAAGAACAATATACAAAATCTCATTTATTACTATCAAACCCTTAGGGTAGGGCAACACCATACAATGGATCCTATTATGGAAGGGATCCTCTCATGTTCACTTGCCTCTTCGAGGGGGCAGCCTCCTATTGAGCTACCGCTCCAAATACAATACTTCTCTTCATGTCTCATTACATTGCTTGAACCCCTTTATATAGTGCTACCATCACTTAAGAACATTCTAGAGGAGGAATCTTCTAGAAGTAGAACCTTCTAAGAAGTCCT
>ML818746.1:61684-71959 GCA_009831015.1 Picea engelmannii | reverse complement strand
TTATATCAGAAAGTCCTTGATTATATGAAGTACTAACCAACAAGTAATCTTGCATATGTATAGTTTTCTTGTTGCCTTGTCTCGGGCAGGTACACTTCTGGTTATCATTATCTTTATTGGTTGTTTAGTCGAACCTTCTGATCAGTGGTGACCTGTGAGGAGAAAACCTTTTACTTAGCCATAAGCCTTTGACTTCTCAAAAGCCCAGGTCACCGGGGACATCTCCCCTAGGCCTACCACCCTAAACAGAAAGAGTTATCCTATAGAGGTGACAATGGTAGGATAGTCTCCAGTTTCGCCAGTTTTCCTTTCTTTGACCTTTCCTTTAGTTCCAAGTACAAATTGTGTGATAACATTTTGGCGTCGTTGTCGGGGAACACTGAGTCAATTCTCCTCAAAGACGACACTTTTTCGGTAAGCCTTTCCTCAAAGAATCTTTATCTTACAAGCTTACCTGGCGACTCCACTAAGGATGATTCCTTTATTTCTTTGATAATTTCAAGAAAATTATCTGGTGACTCCACTGATGATGAAGCCAACTATGACTTCTCAATGGAATCCGGGAAACTACAAACCTTTAGACATGAGTAAGATCCTGGGATACCCTCGACAAATACCCCTTTAATACAAAAACTTGCTCCCTAGATTCACTGGTGGTGATAGGGAGAGAGTCGACTATCACATGAGAAACTTCTGGGATTTCTTTCTATCCCACCCTATCGTTGATGATGTTGAAGACATGGTCATGAAACTTTTCTCTGCCAGTCTTTATTGCAACGCTAGGGAGTGGTATGACAACCTCCCTGATGCCAACATCACAACTATGAAACAATTTGAAGAAACCTTTCTCAGAAGATGGGGTATTCAGTTGGAAGACATCCCAGTACTACTAAAAAGACTCGAGCATATAAAGCAAACTGAGGATGAAACTGTCTGAGACTTCCAGGATAGGTTTGAGGACATGTTGTATTAAATTCATGAAAGCCATCATCATGAAGAGAAGTACCTTGTCCATCTCTATACCCATGCACTTTTGGTGCATCTAGGTTTTCCCCTTAGTAAGAGGGGCCCAGGATGCTCAATGAAGCTCACAGCATGGCTGCAAGAATCGAGCAAAACATCTCCTTATCCGAGATAAGATACCTCTTTACCTCTGGTACTCTTAGTATGGAAAGTTTGGTTTCCCTTGAGAAATTTATTGTTGATTTCCAAGAAGAAGGAGAACAAACCATGGATCAACATAGGACTGTTGAAGACGCAGTTGAGGAGTTGGAACTCAAGCAAAATGATGAAGTATCAACCTGTGTTCATCCATCTAACAAAGCCATCCACGAACCTTTTCCCCCTGCACAACAAGAAGAGAATGGAGTTAGTTGCTTCCCTTTCCAGGATTTTGATAATACCTTGTTCCATGATTCGGAGAGTGAAGGAGAAGTGGAATCCTCGAACGAAGTAGATCTTCCTTGTTGTACAGTTGAAGATGAAGCAGCAGCTCATGAAGATGAAACAGTGATGCATGTTGAAGACACCCAAGTCCTCAAAGCTCCTGTACAAGAAGAAACCAACACAGTAAGTTACCCTCTCCAAAACTTTGATGATTCTCTAATTTATAATTTGGGAAATGAGGAGGAGATTGATGAGCCTTTGAATGTTCTAAATCCTTCATGCTATGATACAGATAGTGACATAGTTGATATCGATGAATTCATACATGTCGGAAGGCGTAAATGGGATGTAGTTGGTTTTGATATGGACCCCATTTACGACATTGAGAATCGCTTCTAAGTGTTGCCTTCACATACTTTTGATTTTGACCAGTGGCAACAAGGAGATGATATATTTACCCATACTTTTCAAACACCCAAGGATGACCTAGTACCATGTTTTCCTAATGATTTTCGGTCTTACCTTGAGGGTTTTGATGAGTACTCCTCTAAGCACTTGGATTCATTCCATGAAGAAGAATATCAACCATCGTTGTGCTCAGGTCTTGATAGGAGTAAGGACATTGTTTGCCTGAAGAAGGATCATTGTGACAACTTTCTCCAGCCACCTCCGATTACTTTACTTTGTTCCGTCTCTAGAGGTGTAGTTGGGAGATATGTCTTTTGTATTGAGTTTCCACTAGGGCAAACCCTAGAGTTCAAGGGTAGGTTGAATACCTCAAGAAAAGGTCTGTCATCTCAACCTTTCAACCATATGTCTTTTGTATTGAGCTTCCACTAGAGCAAACCCTAGAGTTCAAGGGTAGGTTGAATACCTCAAGAAAAGGTCTGTCATCTCAACCTTTCAACCTTCCCTTAGCAGTTTGTCAGTCATCTTCTAGATCCTTGTCAATCCCTTCCAGGATTTCAGATTATGAGGACATCCTAGGTAGCCAGCTTTCAGACCTTATGAGTCAGTTTTCTGAACCTTTGACTTTTCACGATCCCTTCCTGAAGTGGATTGAGCACTTTCCTCAGAGATTGACTTGGCATGATTTTATCCCTCCCACCCGCCTCCATGAGTTAGACTTTATGATTTCCAATGATACGATATATTTTGTAACCCATGTTATTTTTGTGCTTAACCTATCACTGTTTTGGTTTATGATGAAGCACAAAGGCAGGTATTGTGGGACATTGCTGGATTGGTTTCACTAGTTGTTTGACTACACCTAACATCCAGCAAACACGTAAGTACAGGTAAGTAGGCATTTGCATTCATTGTATATATCATTTGCATTCATGCTAGAGTAGTTTGCTTTCACATTTGTACATATGCTTGTTTTCGTTTCATATGATCCGGCAGTGATATCACCACCCCAAATGATTGCTAATAGTTTGATGTTGAGATCAAGCAAATTACAGGTTATGCTAGACATGTTGAGGTTCTCATGCGCTCTACGATGAGCAGATGTCCCCGATTTGGAGCCAAATGTTATCCCCCATTTTAGGGATAACTAAGGAGATTATGTCTCGAGGCCCACAGATCCTATACATGGAGTACCAAGAGCCAGATTGATTTGAGCATGGCCTTGGAGGGCCCATCTTTTCTTCCTTCAGCGCTTCCACTTTGTCAGCAGCAACAGCATCCATCGCCTCGGCCTAGTCCTGTAACAGAAGTGGATCTTGCTCCATGAGGTAATGAGTCCAGGTATCATGGTATGTGTCACTCTGATCCTCAAAACCATTGAATATGTGCATTCAATTCGTTTTGTTTCTAACGGGTGCTTGGATCTTGTACCTATCCACTTGACCATATCTGGGGGGAATGACAAGATGCCCTAGTAAGCTTGTGCCCATAGGTTTTGATTTTCCACTGGGGGGATTCATGAGAAGCCATCGTCCGATCCCACCATACTTACCACTTTCCATCTTTCTCCCACTCATCCATCTCGTTACATTGGTCAGGGCATTGGGTTGGCCAAATATTTAAGGGTTGCACCTTACCTTGTGGGAAGAAGGGGCTAAAGGCCCAGAGGGTTAAAGCAGCTGGCAAAAGATAGAAGCCTAAAAATGAAACCTCGAGATGCTTCGCCCAAGGATCCCCGAGAAAGCAGTAAAAAGCTTCTCAGCAAGAAACAAAGGGACCCATAAAAAGTAATAAAACAAGACCTAGTCAAAGGATAGGGGGTCTCATCACGAGCCAGCCTATTAGGTCCATGGGCATCTAGCGGTATGACACTACTAGCAGTTGGTTACCACGCCAGGGTAGTGGCACTTGGTGGCATAGCCAAGAGAAAGGGGGTCTCATCACAAGCCAGCCTTCTCATTTTCGTGAAAGTGTTTGTCGGTAACATTGCCACCACTGGTCACCACGCCAGGGCAATGTCCCCTGATTATCTTCTTGAAACAAAAAAGGCAATAAAAGAAAAAAGATAAAAGGCATGAATGGGCTTGGAAACATTTGCATCCATGACAACTGCAGCTCACCCTCTACAGAGGCACCCACAGGTAAGCCATGCATTTCCCTGCTATCACTGCACCCCTTGTTCAGACATCCCTTACCACCTCATCCACTCACATGGCTTGGATTTGATTTCTCCTGGAAACATCCCACATCCAAGGAACATTAGTCCAATAGGACGCCCTGTCACTTTTTCCAAACTTGGCTTGCAGATTAGTATAATGTCTTTGAGCACTTGTCCGAGTAAAAAGGGTTTTATGCACATGTTTAATAATATTGATGATTAGATGTGATTGACATTTCTATGATCCTTGTGACTTATGAGCCCATGGAGGGCGTATCTGTTGATGTGCAGGATCATACCCGACGGACAGGTACCATTATGGACAGGTACACATGGGGAGATGATCAGTTCGGACCTCCATGGGGCTGAGAGCCCATCAGATAGATGTTGAAACCCAGCAGGGGGCAAAGACGGGTCAGAGGCTTTGCATTAGAGAAGAGGAGGACGTTCCACCAGAGGCAGCTTAGCAGGCCTGTACCCAGGGGGGTTGTACCTTTTCCACCAGGACGTTGGCCTTGTAAGGCCCATGACGTCACCCAGGACACTCATGACGTCATCAAGTTGTTGTGTAGGTTTTGGGAGGTAGTTGTGGCAGTTGTGGCACGTGTGGCAGCCTCTGGAGGCCCAAGGGGGCCTAACGTTTTACTCCAGGAGGCCAACGTTGCCCTAGAAAGGGCTAACGTCACCCTAAAAGGGCATGACGTCCTCATTTTTGCTTGATTTAGGGTTTTATTATGACATTTGATGTAAAACAGTATTATTATGTATTTTTGGCCTTGTCGGCCTTTTGTGACCTAAAATTTAATTAAGGTCATTAATATTGTATAAGTAAGAGAGCTAAAACTCTCTTTTCATCATCATCACTCACTCACCACTTGGTGAGGTCTGAAATTTGCGCCTTCCTTTAGGGTTTTGGCTGAAATTCTAGTGCGCACTTGTTGAAGGAGGCTTGTTTTGGCTATTTTTGGCATTTCTCTTGGTGGAAGGTTTACAACTAGGGTTTGGCATTGATGATACTTGGTGAATGTAAGTGAAATTCTGCAATCCTTCCCTTACTTGAATGGTTATGGTATTTTTACTTGCATTTTGTTAATGAAATTTGCTGGAATAAACCCTAGGAAATAAGCACATGTTGGTGTCCTTGTTTTAATTCCCTGCTAAGATTGTGCCAAGAGGTTTTCACTTATTGAAGACATTGTTAGGGCCTCACCATTGCAACACCCTACCTTTGCCCTTCAATCCTAGCCGTTTTTATCTTGTTATTGAGCTAAAGGAGGAAAACGCACTAAGGCCTAGGGTTTCTACACCTTACTGAATCGTTTTCCCCTAGGGTTTGATTGTTGAAGCCTTGGTTCAACAACACTTCACCATCAAACTCTCTTGTCTTTAGCCCTTCCATTATCATATTGCTTCTTCAACATTTGCCGCTATCTTTGACTCCATTTGCCCTATGAATGCACTGATCTAAGACCTTTATGCTTGAGTGCCTTGATCACAAACTTCAAACAACCAATACCTTGAACAATTGTTAACATCTTCTAACCCTAGCTTAGACTAACCTACTAACCCTATTGTTGCCATTATCCATTTGATTTATACTATAAATTTTATAGTTATACTTTGCAGCATTTTAGCTTCTTTAAGCAAGTTGAATGATTGGCTAATGCATGATAGTCTTTGCTTCTAAATGAATGATGGTATTACGATATTGATGATAAATTTTCCTTGCTCATTGTGAAGCTTCTTCTTAAGCATTTATTGTGAAGTGACATATTGTGATTATCGCTATTGTACATCATTGATTTGCTTCATCAATATTATTGATCAATTGCTTTATATTAGAAAGTCCTTGATTATATGAAGTACTAACCAGCAAGTGATCTTGCATATATATAGTTTTCTTCCTGCTTTGTCTCGGGCAGGTACACTTCTGGTTATCACTATCTTTATTTGTTGTTTAGCCGAACCTTCTGATCGGTGGTGACTTGAGAGCGGGGAAACTTTTACTTAGCCACAAGCCTTTGCCTTCTCAAAACCCCAAGTCACAAGGGAAGTCTCCCTTGGGCCTACCACCCTAAACAGAAAGAGTTATCCTATCGAGGTGACAGTGGTAGGATATTCTCTAGTTTCGCCAGTTTGCCTTTCTTTCACCTTTCCTTTACTTCCAAGTACAAACTGTGCGATAACAAGCCCTTGGCATCCAACCTGTGGGCTTCAAGCCCCATGGAAGCCCAAGCTAGACTTGTTCTTCCAAAACTGTCCACCAGCTAAGTCCTGCAAAGACAAATGGATACGCCCTCCAAGGATCTCAAGTCAAATGTATCATGATGAGTAAATCAAATCAATAAAAGAGCCATCTACGCATGTACATCCAAACCACCTCATCAAAATAAACCAATGCTCAAAGACCCTATGCAATTCACCAAGTTTAGGTATGGGAGGGTTGACAAAACGACCTATTGGGTGAATTGTACCTCAAGTTTAAGGGTGTTTCCCGAGGGGACCTCCTTCTAAGTCATGTGGATGAGGTGTCATGGATGGGGGGGAGACTTTTGGGCATGGGGTTAATGACATACAAGGGGTTGTAGTATCTCATTTATGGGTGTCTTTGTAGAGGGTGTGTTGCACCTTCGTTTTCAATGCAACCTTTTTCCAAGCCCATTTATTGTCTTTTATTATTTTAAGATGTTTCCATGTTGAAGCCAAGGTGGGGCTTCTACCTAAGCATGAAAAGTTGTGCCGACCTTGACTCTACCCTAGTCACATCATGCTTCCCCAAGTTGAAAACATGTGTTGGGCTTCTACCTAAGCAATAAAAACAATGCCCACACATGCTCCACCCTGGTTGGCATTTGTTATTAGTCATTCTTTTACGGGTCCCTTCAGTTTCTTATGAGAGACATTCCATTGTCCTCGGGATCACTGGGCAAGCATCTAGAAGGTTAATGATTGGCTTTTATCTTTTTCCAACTACAAGCCTCTGGGCCTTCGGCCCCTTCTTCCCATAAAATGAGGGACAGCCCCTTCTTGGGTCATCACACCCGAAAATCACAAAATGTGAGGATATGAGGGGATGAAGTGTGGAAAGTGACAAGTATGGTCGGGAGTGGCACGATGACTCGTCAAAAGAACCTCCCAGTAGTAGACCTATCCCCAAGGGTGACCCACTTACTAGGGCGCAATGTTAACCACCAAAGTGAAACAGGGCAAAGAGCATATTGTCCAAGCAAAACGTCACATAATCAAAAGCAATAATAGATGCAACAAACTCAAATGCCTCAAATATTGAAATGACACTCAGCATAATACCTGACTTGTACCTCATGGAGCAAGATCCAATGTCTTTCGGAGGCCAACTGATACCAGGGATACCGTCGTGATGAACCTGGAGTTGTGGTGGTGAGGTGGGTCTCTGTGTGTGCAAGTGGACACTATTGATCAAGCTATCTCTCGGTACTCCATGTCTGCAACCTTAGGGCCTCAAGACATCATCTCCTTAGTTATCCCTAGAAGTTGGGGATAACACTACACTTGGGCCTTTAGAGGACATTGTGCACATGATTATTCAATTGCACATTTTTTTAGGCATATCACAAATTTTGAGGCATTGGTCACCCTCTCCGAGGCATGGACGAGCTACTTTCATCTGCATGAACATCCTCTACGCTCGCCATGTGTCAAAAGCTAGGGCGTCCCTCTCCTTTGGGACTTTTTGAATGCAATTCATTCACTAAAGGAGGGCTGACCTCTCTTGGGGGTACTTTATGACAGCAGTGGGATTTTTTAGAGCATGGTTTGATAATGTGGAGGTCACTTGAGTGACTTGGCACTTGACTTGGGTTGTTGTGGCCCTTACCTTGTGATGTGGATGCACTTTATTGCTACCATTTTATTACATGTGCAGAAATTTAAAGAAGTCGTCGACTTTTAGGGCAATCTTATGGCTTGAGGTGAGGTCGTCCCCTCTCTTGTAGGTGGGCATTGGAGCTTTAGTGGCCAAGGAATATTCCTTGCCAAATTTTGAGGCCCCCCAACTGACTTTCAAGTGAAACGTTGTACCTCAAAGCCAAAATGGTCCTTTCTTAGAAGCTTGACCTCATTTTTGTTGTTGGAGGTTTTATGACCCATTTTTTCACTTGGAGGGTCACTCCCATGCTTCATGGAGGTGCCTTGACCTTAACTATGGACATGGTCAATCTTTGGAGACATATTTCAAAGATTTATGGACACTATTTGAGCATTTTTTGAGCATATTTTGTTAAATTCGTCCCTTTTATGAGGGTTTTAAACATGTAAAGCATCATTTAATTGTACTATTTGACTTAGGAACACCTGCTAACTCTAACTCTAACTCTAACTTTGAAGCTTTAGGTGACATTGGCACACACTTGATGAATGAAATATTTGGAAACTTGAAGCATGCAACAAATTATTTGCAATTGTGCAAAGATTTAAAAGATGTGTTCAAACATGTACATTGAATGGACGAATTCCACTAAAACTCGAGAAATAAAAAGCTTTTGGATATTACCTTAGCAAAACCAATATCAGCATCACTGTGATCGTTGATTCTCCCAGCTGCATCCCCAACATAAAAAGACCTAAAGAAACAATAGAATGAGACTAGTTGATAATACATAAAGCATGTCCAAACTCCATATAGAATATAGGCAAGCTTAAAAACATGTACACACCATACGAAAAATGGAAATTCTCAAAATTGCACATGGCTATTTTGTTGATTCAATAGGATGGAATTTGTTAAGCATTATTTGCGTGAAATTTTAATAGTTCTTATTAAAAGCTGCATAATTTCAAAGAGAACTTTTTAAGAGAAAAAACCACCATATTGAGCAAAAACCATTAGTGCCACAAGCTTATAGTTTGGTTGAGTGTTTCCATTTGGCATCAAGTATACAAAGAAGAGATTACTAGAAGAGACAGAAGCAATGAGAGTATATGGCAAGATTGGAAGAAAACAAAGATTCAACCGCATTTTGCAGCTAATTCCACAACGTCTAAAATGAATTATGTTTCTTCTATTTCTTTATATGAAGCATTAAACGCTTCAAACATCAATCCAAACAATTTATTCTTGTGAATCAAGGTCTACTAGCTAAATTCTCTACATTCAAAAGGTATTACATGCACTGATCCCAATGAAATTATAAATTTTACAGCATATAAGTATCTTTACAAAGAAAGTGACTTAAACGGACCTCAAGGAGAAATAGAAAGCCCATATTTCCATGCTAAAATGATGATAGAGCAAGAAATAATACGTAATGATAAGTTAATCAACTAACATCTACATTAAGTCCGTCAGGTTGTTGTCTAGTGGCAATTTGGATGAATAACTATCTTCAAATCTTGGGGGGCATGCTCCTCCCTTGTATGGGGTTTTTCGTGTTAGTTTTTGGGGTTACTCCAAAAATGTTTTCACCTAGATAGGATAGTGCTATGTCTCCTAGCCCCTTGGCGATACTTCATGGACATATGAATGGCTCAATTTAGGAGGATGTTGGACCTTGGTTAGATTGTTGGCATGGCACCCTTACCTAGCAGGTTGTTACCTTGATCAACATGATGACTAACCCATTGGATCTTGTTATCGCACAATCTGTACTTGCCCAAAGCCCAAGGAAAGTAAGGGAGATTGGCGTAACAAACAAGATATCCTATCACTATCACCTTAATAGGAAATCCCCACTTTTTAGGGATATGCAAGGTCTACCCCAGGGGAGGCGTCCCCGGTAACCTAAAGGGCTGGAAAATTAGGGTTATGTTCAAGATATATTCCCCCCTCTCACTGGTTACCAAAGTCACTAAATACGTGTCTAAAAAATGAGGTTAATGAAGTGTTTGATGTACCTGCCCCTAACAAGACAATGTAGCATGCATATACAATAATTCCAAGTACAAATATGACAATAATACCTCAGTAGACAATAGACAATGACAATAAGTGCTAGCTGATATGAAATTGCAGCAGTTAATAAGTTTACAACAGCAATTGAAAAAATGTAACAGCTGCAACAAATACTCCTCAGAAAAGCTTGAAAAGACAATGAAAAGATAGCATTGACTAAGTAGAATGATAATAACCTGTCATAAGCAATTTCTGAATTGATTAGCTAGCAATTAATGTTGAGTATGCAGAAATTTGTTGCAATTAGATGGTTGTAGCAAACATTTATAACAGCAGCAAATAAATTAGTTATCTAGGCTGAACTTGGGGTTAGAGATAGTTAGCAAAAGCCTAGGAGAAGAGTGTTTGAGTGTTTGATCAATCCTTCAACAAGAGAGAGGCAAGAACTAGTGCC
>ML818746.1:32140-43095 GCA_009831015.1 Picea engelmannii | reverse complement strand
TCTCATCACGAGCCAGCCTATTAGGTCCATGGGTACCTAATAGTATGACATTACCACCAGCTGGTTACCACGCCAGGGTAGTGACTCTTGGTTGCATGGCCAAGGGAAAGGGGGTCTCATCATGAGCCAGCCTTCTCATTTCTGTGAAAGTACGTGTGGGTAACGTTGTCACCACTGGTCACTACGCCAGGGCAGTGTCCCCTAATTAGCTCTTGAAGAAAAAAAGCAATAAGAGAATAAAAAGAATAAGAATAAAAGGCATGAATGGGCTTGGAAAAAACTGCATCCAGGATAGGTACAGCTCGCCTTCTACAAAGGCACCCACAGGTAAATTCTTTGCATCCTCTGCCCTCATTGCACCCACCTGCTTGGACATCCCTTGACCACATCACCCACTTACATGGCTTGGATGAGGTCTCCTCCGAAAACTTTCCTTTTCCAGTGGACACTAGCCCATTAGGACGCCCTGTCTTTTTCTTCAGACTTGTATTGCAGGCTTGTGTAATATCTTTGAGCTTTTGACTGATGTATTAGGGATTTTATGCACGTGTTTAATAATATTGATGATGAGATGTGATTGACATTGCTATGATCCCTGTGACTGATGAGCCCATGGAGGGCATAGCTGTTGATGTGCAGGACCATGCCCGACGGACAAGTACCATTTTGGACCGGTACACATGGGGAGATGATCAGTTCGGACCTCCATGGGGCTGAAGAGCCCATCAGATGGATGCTGAGACCCCATCAGGGGGCAGAGACACGACAGAGATGGATCAAGGGCTTTGCACCGAAGAAGAGGACGTTCCACCAGAGGCACGTTGGCAGAGCTTGACCTAGGGGGATTGTAAGAAGAAACTCTAGAGAAACTCATCACAGATTGTAAGAAGAACATCTACAAATACTTTTGTTGTTTTTAGCTTAATAATGGCATGATCATCTCAAATTGTCCCCGCTGCCACAGCATAACCTGATAACATTTCTGTATACAAAATGCATCATTCAACTCAGTGACTATTCTGCAAAATACTTAGATGAACAGAAGCCCCCAAAATATAACGAATATTTTCCTGTGTTTTCTGAAGCTCAATAGAACTTACAGCACTTTGAAGCAAACAATAATTTACTCTTTTCCAATTTTTGGAAATAGAATCATTAATTGTATCTGTAAATTTCAAGCAAGCAGTCAAATGGGCTTCAAAAGTGTGATTCATAACAAATTGAACATACTGTTCCATGTCAATGACGATTTCAGAATTAAAATGTCGCTCCATTAACCTCCACATTCCTGACTTTGGTTTCCTGAATGCATCACCTGTTCCTTCTATCCCACAAGCTACAAATACCTGACATCAGAAGCAAGCATCATTGTATCTCATCTTTATCATCAGAATATATATCCAACACAAACCGTAATGGTATTTCTAAAAATCTATGTAGAAAACATAACGGATTAAATAATGGCAATTTGAAGACAGTAACAAATCGCATGAATCACCTGCATTGGCACCTTTACTCGCTTAATGAATCCTTCTAGCCGTCCAAGCTTTGAGTCTACTGCCTTTTGCCTACTATTTTTCCACCGATCAATGTTCGACTCATTTGTGAAGATCACCTGATTTCCATTCCATCAAATAAAACTAAAATTTTATTGACCATGCCAGTTATATACCTTCAGAAAAGGAAATCTGAAAACACAATCGACACTAAGTAGCAAAAAACATGTATAAATAAAAAGCTGAGAGTTAAAAGTAGAATCCTGAAAGAAGTAGGTTTCACTTGTACTTTATTAACCTAACCTTTGCAATAGAAACCACAGATACTTCTTTTTAGTGTTCTACAGCACCTGATTTCCAGAAATGGGTTTTGCAGTCTAATACAATCTTCACCCCTTCCAGCTAAAAAAGAAAATAGGGAGACCAACAATATCTGGTCTTAACAAAGAAATTCCCATGAATAAACCCTTGCAGGAAAATTGAAGCAGAACCACAAGGTACAGACTAACAAAAGCAATGCACCCACCAGTTTGTACCCTTTATTGTAGTAACTCTGCAACTTTTCAGGAATGGAAGAATAGTGGAGGGACCAGGCATCTGCTCCAACTCTGCAATAGAAATAATTATCCACAGATTTCAATGGCTAATACCTTCTGAAAATAATGTGATTTTAAAAAACAGCATGAAACCTAATAATTTTTTTAATTTCGAACATGACAGAAAAATAAGCAAACAAACATATGAGATATGATATATCCTTAATTTATGTGAACAAAATGTAGATGCAGCTCTACTTTGCATGGTCTTGATGAATGAGCTATGATGGTCAGCTTCTAAAAAGGTTTCATTTTAGATATCTTGTATACATGTACCGGTACACAAAAGCAAGGGCATTAGTGCATCAATCATAAATAGCTCAAATTCCTTACAGCATTGACATCATTATACACCAATTGTCAGAAATATGTGACCTTCAGGTAAACATCACACTTCAAAAGCAAGAGACCAGCTGTATAGGTCTATCCCCTCTAGTAATTTTTTAGGTCTACGTTAGGGTATTGTCAAATGCGTATTGTATATGGCTATGGATCATTATCTCTGTCACCCTGCAACCACAACCTGATATGCTTATAGAAGATAAGCATGTTAGCATTCAAAGCAACTTACTAAGAATCCAAGGGTAAATGTCACATCTATATACCTTGAGTGAGAGAATTAAGCATGCCCAACAACAAACCTTTAACGTGACCATAAATTCCATGGTCAATGACATTGACATTTACCACTTCTAACGTAGAAAATGTCACATATAGTCCTAACTCACTAATCTAAGGCTCCACAAACATGGTACTGTTAGAATTTAGAATTAAGCTTATAATTCAAACAAATAATCAAGGAGAAACCCGAGAGACAAACAATAAGCACATGTACATTTCTAGCTATTATCTCGCCAATCTGCATAGGCAGATTTGCCCAATAACTGTAGGCAAACCAACCCTTGTCATATTTGGAAAGCCTCTCTGTTTGGGCTGGTGTTTTTCTAGTCTCAGGGGGGTGTCCATAAAAGATGTATGCTGCCATCTAATCTAAAAGTCAGCACAAATTGCAAGATGATCAACACACGAAGGACTCCCTCTTGGGTTGTCTGTGAACATTCATGAGCTAGGGTAAGTTTCAAATATTAATTTCAAGTGGTTGAAATCAGATTCTAGAGATAGATGTAACAGCAAAGTAAATGGAAATGAATGTGTACCTTAAGTGAGAGGAATTCAAGGTAAGTGCACAGTAAGCTACCATAACACTGCCAAACAACTTAATCGATAACAACCAAGAGATTCAAAGTGCTAGAACAAAACATAATTGTATCAAATCACATATTACAAAAGAGATTGGTTGCATCATAGTGAGTCATAGGTGACAGCCTGCCATGGATCTCCTTGTTTGCAGTGGGGGTAGTGGTTTAGATCTGGTGACTGGAAGAGTGAAGAGCTGCCCGCTGCTACAATACTGTCTAGAGAAAAAAAAATCCAACCTCCAAACTGTCTCTCCAATCTGTATATAAAGAACTGTCATCTCTTCTAACTAAGTTGCCCTTATGGCTGAGAGAAAAAATAAAGAAAGCTTGTAAAAGCACAAAGGCTTTGCAAGCAGGCTAAATACCAAGTAAAAAAGCTGCCCACAATAGTCACTTTCAGCATTGGTTTTGATCTCCTTGCATTTCAAGGGAAATATGACTGCATGAAGGGAGAATTTCCTGAGAATTTCCTGAGATTTTCTCCAAATATTCTTGTTGTTTTACCACCTGTAATGTTAGAAAAAATGCTGCAATTCCTCCTGCCAGCACTGATCTGATGTGACTGCTGTTGTTTCCTCTTCAACAGATTTGGAATGTTCCACCTTACAAGCTGCAATACTGCTGTATATCACAAACTCTATTCCTATGCTGGCTGCTTTCAAGGAGACTTTTCCTGTTTAACCGTCTCATCCAAGGCATCAATTAACCACTAGATGAGGTCGACTTATTCCCTTTTAGAGACTAGATAGGATTAGCATGTTTTTCATGCAAACAAAGTTGGCAAAGCATTCTACTTTAATACTTTCAGCTTTTTTGGATTTAGCTTTATTCTCGTGCTAATATAGACCATGCTAATTTTTCTAATCTTTTATTGGAAAAATTAGCAAACTTAGAATGCTTGTCAAATCAAGGATGAGAGGACGAGTTAAGGTATAAAACACATTATTTAACAATTAAATTTAGGCTAGATAGAATTAGCACATGCCAAATATATGCAAGAGGTCAAACTAGGTTGTGGAGTGGTCAAATTTGGCATATGGAATCAAGGTTTGGAAAGTCAAACTTGGCAAGAATGAGCTTAAACACAAGCACTCGAATTAGAGTTTGGAAAGCAATTTTAGGGTTTTGGCATAAGGCAATTTTATAACCCCGTGCAAATTGAAACCTTCCAACAAGCTGCCACCTGTCACACAAAGATGAATAGACTAGTATCTAGCTTATTGATTGGGCATATGGGGTCAACTAAGGCTCCTTTTGATAAATTGTAAGTGAAGCTAGTTAGGGTTGACCACTTCAAACACTACCAAATCGTCCTACTAGCCTTACAAGCTTCAGGATGATCAAGGGTAAGATCCTTCACTAAGAATACTCCAATAGTCTTGAGAAGGGACCTATCAAGAAAGGATAAGAGCGTGCACCACCAACACGAGAGAAGCAACACCACACTTAACACATTTTCAAATAAATAACCACAAAGATTAAAAGAGAACCACTTACTCGTCAAATCAACTCATGAGACCATTGATCCATTGAACATCATCCATTTGCAAAGCATCCACACAAACAAGATATCTAAGAGAGTGCTCTAATTAACCATCCATAACATGAACCAAAAGGTAGACAAAGAGTATTATCCACAAGCTTTTAGCAAAGGTCACAATGAGAGGTGTTTCTCTTATATAGAGAATAGATCTAACAACCTTCTCAATAGAAAATAATATTTTCCTAGATCTAGCCTAGAAAAACATAAAGAACCATTATCCCCTCAACTAACTATGCAGATATGGTCAACAACACAATATAATATGAGGTAGTTATGCCACCTATACAAAATTTTCCACAATGAGTGAGGAAGGAATCAAAAGTGTTGAATTTTAATGCTTAGCTCATGCACATGTGGTTTATTTCAATTTAGCATGTACTTGAACCATAAACAATGCAGCAATACCATATATAATAGTTGCAGTAACCAAGATCACAAGAAGAATAACCATGCAAAAGAACACGAGTTTATCCTGGGAAAACGCTTCTCAATCAAGGGAAAAACCCAACAATGCTTTGCTATAGAGTCAAGAGAAGATCCCCCACACCATAAACCCTAGAGCACACAAGAGGGTGCTTCTTTGACCTAAAAACTGGCGCCTAAGAGAAGTGCACAATTCAGCCGTACACTTAGCTTGAGAGAAGGTTACAATGAAGTGTGAGTGAGTGATCCACAATGGGGATTTACTCTCTTATTTATACAAGACCTAACACAGCAATAGGTGTGTCTATTGGCACAATAGGGCCGACCTATACAACTCAGAAATATAAGTAATCTTTACACAATATTAATTATCTTTTACATGGTGGGGCCGACTTGTACCCTTCACAATACAAATTAGGGTTACAACAAATCTTACTCTCAGACAATATAGCAAGGGATCCACACATCCTCTAGTGCTCAGCCACTAGGGACACGTCCACTTGTGCTCAGTCGTAGGGACATCACTCTCAACAGATCAACTCAACTAAGTCCATAGGAGTACCATCTGGAGAGCCATCTCAAGTCGACTCAACTAAGTCCATAGGAGTCTGACAGGAGACCATCTCAAGTCGTCTCAACTCAGTCCAAAGGAGCACGACAATAGACCACACGTCATCTCAACTCAGTCCAGAGGAGTATGACACACCCATCACATGGGCTCTCTTACAGATCGCCTCAACTCAGTCCAAAGGAGAACGACCTGGAGAATGTCTCATGAAGCTGCAATCAACAACACTCCCTCTCATCTAGGGAGGCATTCTCCACCAGGCCAAGTCTCTCACAGAAGTACTCGAACTTCATCCTGGCAAGCGGTTTGGTGAAGACATTTGCAACTTGCTCGTGTGTAGAAAGGTATTGCACATGTACTGCTTTCCTCTGCACCATATCTCTGATATAATGGTATTTGATCTCAATGTGTTTCGATTTTATCGTGAAACATAGGATTCTCGGAGAGCTTCACACAACTCTGGTTATCGCAATGGATAACGGCAGAATCCATCTCATGACCAAATAAGTCTGCAAGGAGCTTGCAAAGCCACACTGCTTCAAGGACTACCACACATAATGCAATGTACTATGCTTCTGCGGTACTCAAAGCCACAGAAGTTTGTTTCTTGCTGCACCAGGAAACCATGGCAGATCCCAAAGTAAAACAACAACCGGATGTGCTCTTCCGATCCACTGCGCTCCCTGCCCAATCTGCATCGACATATCCCTACAATCCCATGGTTGCACTGAAGGCATATCTTAGGCCATAATCAACTGTGCCTCATTGATATCTCAACACATGCTTCGCTGCTATCTAGTCTGTCTATCTCGACTGACTCATAAACTGGCTGAGTACACTCATTGCATAGCATATATCAGGTATGGTGTTAACCAGATACATCAATGATCCAATCAGCTATCTGTAAAGATGTGGATCAATCTCGCCTAAACCAGTAGAAGCCTCGTTCATTTTCTTCAAATTCATCACCATCGATGTAGGCATGGATTTGCAGTCCATCATCCCGAATTTCTTCAATATCTCCACTGTGTATTTTCCTTGACTCAAGAAAATCTCATCAATCCTCCGCCATACTTCTAGTCCCAAGAAGTAGTGCATCACACCAAGGTCCATCTCGAATTCAGAAGTCAATGCACGCTTGCATTCAACAATAGGACTTTCTGAACCGGTGAGGAATAAGTCATCAACGTATAGGACCAAAATCAAGCACTCATCACCAACAATGTGGTAGTATAGGTTGGGATCAGCAACACTCTTGTTGAAGCCCAAACTCATCAAGTATCCATAAATCTTCTCATACCAAGCACGAGGTGCCTGCTTTAGTCCATACTGGCTTTTCTTCAACCTGCACACATGAGACTCCTTCTCATGTGTCACGAATCCATCTAGCTGCTCGATGTAAACTTCTTCCTCAATTTCTCCATTGAGAAAGGTTGTCTTTACATCCATCTGATGTAGTCTCCAACCCATGGATGCAGCTAGGGAAATAATCGTATGGATGGAAGTGTATCGGGCAATAGGAGCAAATGTCTCCTCATAATCTATTCCCTCCACCTGAGAGAATCCTCTAGCCACAAATCTCGCTTTGTACTTCTCGACACATCCATCAGCTGCATGTTTGATCTTATAGATCCACTTGGAAGTCACTACAGACTTCCCTTCCGGTCTCGGAACAATATCCCACACATCATTCTTCGTGATGGATTGATACTCTTCGGTCATGGCATCTTGCCAAACCTGCTGACCTGCTGCTTCTCCATGACAAGAAGGCTCAGTATCAATGATGTGGTTCATGGTTGAAACATAGCTCGAAAATCTCTGTGGTCTCTTGCTCTCTCGGAATGTGCCACGAGGAGTTGCATGTCCCTCTGCCTCATGCAGAGTCTGTCGAGCCCAAGCAGGCCTCTTATGGCCTACTGCAATGTCTCTAGGAACACCAACTGGATCTGTAACTGTCTCCCTCTGAACTGTTGAAGGGGAAGAAGGCATTGTCTCTTCCTTCTTCTCACTGTCAATCTCCATCTCAGATTCTCTGGATCTTGGGAAGGCTATCTCTTTCTAAAAGGTCTAGCTTGGTCCTCTTTTCCTTGGGTACATGAAAGTATACTGGACACCCAAATATCCTGAAGTGTCCAACCTCAGGCTTCACTCCGGTGAAGGCTTCTTCAAGAGTCATATTCTTCAGAATCCTATAAGGACTCCTGTTATGAACGTACATTGTTGTCATGGATGCCTCTGCCCACAGAATCATAGGTAGATTCTGATCATGTATCATCGCTTTGGTTGCCTCAACAATGGATCTGTTCTTCCTCTCTACAACCCCATTATGTTGAGGGTTATAAGGAGCGGTGTACTCCCTCTTGATCCCTGCCTCAACACAGAAATCACTGAAATCCCCGGAGGTGTACTCTCCTCCATTATCTAATCCCAGCACGTTGATCCTTCTCCCGGTCAAGTTCTCAACCTGAGCTTTAAACTCTTGAAATCTTGCAAGGACTCCATCCTTGGTCTTCAAGGAGTAAATCCATGTCTTCCGAGAGTGATCATCGATGAAGAGCACATAGAACAAATATTCGTTCAAGGAAGCAACAGTCATGGGTCCACAAACATCTGCATGTATCAAGTCCAAGATCCCCTTGGATCTACTGTCATTTCTCAAGAAGGACTTGACATTCTTGCCAAGAGTAGAACCTTTGAAAACGCCATCATGCTGAACATGTATCTCTAGAAGGCCTGTTACCATCTTCCGCAGAGCGGGAAGGGCTCTATAATGTAAATGAGCAAGTCTCTTATACCATAGCTCGCTCACGCTGATAGTATCATGTAACAGGGCCTGGACTAGTCGGACAATCAATCTGTACAAACTGTTTTCACGAACACCAATCACCCAAGCAGAATCCATGTGTGAGTTCTTGTGCCATGCAAGAACTTTTCCTTCAGAGAAGGTAACCTTGTAGCCTTTATCCTCTAAGGCAGAAACAAAGACAAGGTTCCTTTGCATCCCAAGTACATATAGTACCTCACTTAATTGAAGTGGTATGTCAAAATCTAGTTGGAAGGTAGAAGTTCCAACTCCTTTCACAGTATATTTGGCATTATCACCAAGAACAACATGTAGACAAGACTCTTTCTCAACAAGGTCTGTAAGATGTTCTTTGTATCTAGTCATGTGCCTAGAGGCACCACTATCAATCAACCAAATGTCATTATCTGTAGGAACCCTACCTGAGAGTGTTGATATGAAAAAGAATGCTTCATCTTTTATGTCTTCATCTCTCTGAGGTGGTTCTGAATCAACATCGACAGTGGATGCATGTTGTCTTCCTTTCTTCCTAGTAGGACAATTTCTCGCAATGTGTCCATACTTGTCACATCTAAAACATTGAATCTTTGAATTGTCTTTTCTATGTTCATGACCTGAAGTTGTTGAAGCTTTCTTCTCTTTGAATGCTTTGTTGAAACTTCTTCTATTCCTTCTACCTCTCTTTGCATGAGAAGCAAGAGCTTGATTGTCATCATGATGGGAGTCTTGCACTCCTCTGGCTATAAGCCTGGTTTCTTCCTGCGTGCAGTCTGTCCATAGACGATCAAACTCAGGTAGATCTTCTCTTCCACTGATACTTTGAAAAAAAGGTTCTCAATGTCTTGGAAGAGCATTGAGAGTAGTCATGACAAGTTCTCTATCTTTTATGGTTTCTCCAATGGCACCTAGTTGATCCCTGATCTTTGAGATCCTCATGAAGAAGCTGGCAATGGTGTCAGCTTTCATCATCTTGATATTTTGAAGTCGATGCTTCAATGTAAGAGTTCTATTTGTGTTGTTGCTCTCAAACATCTTCTTCAATGCATCATACATCTCATAAGTTGTTTTCAAGGTAGCAATATGTGGTAGTAGATGATCTCTCACTGAATAGATGATTATCTTCCTTGCTTTGACATCGTCTGCCTTCCAATCAGCCTTCTCTTCATCGGTTGTTGTTTCTGGTAGAGTCTTTTCTATCAAACTCAATAGGTCATCCTCTTCTAGAGTGATTTGTAGTCTTGATTTCCAGGAGTTGAAGTTGCTTGATCCATCAAGCCTATCTTCCACCAAAGTTGTGTTCCTCATGGTTTGCAGATTCTTCACAAACCCTAACGGCTAGGCTAGGCTAGCAACCTTAGGTTTCGTTGGACTTATGACTACCAACAATAAGCCTTGAGAAAGTCGGAAGAATCCTGATGAGTTGCAAAAATCCTTCAATGAGTTGTAGAAACCCTAGAGGTTGAAATTCTGCAGAAACCCTAGGGGTCAAAAATCAAAAATTCTCTGATTTGCAATCTGAGAGTTGTTGGAGGTGCGTTGAAGGAGGTCGTACGCACCTATGCAAATTTTAGCCCCAAAATTCAAGTGGAAGGTGTTGAAGCTAGCAAAAATGAAGAGGGTTGTTTTTGCAGTTGCAACATGAATGTGACGGTTGGCTTGGAAAGGTGTTGGAGGGCTTGCGCAATGGTTCTTTCAAAAACTCTGCTCTGATACCATGTTGAATTTTAATGCTTAGCTCATGCACATGTGGTTTATTTAAATTTAGCATGTACTTGAACCATAAACAATGCAACAATACCATATACAATAGCTGCAGTAACCAAGATCACAAGAAGAATAACCATGCACAAGAACACGAGAGTTTATCCTGGGAAAAGCCTTCTCAATCAAGGGAAAAACCCAACAATCCTTTGCTATAGAGTCAAGAGAAGATCCCCCTCACCATAAACCCTAGAGCACACAAGAGGGTGCTTCTTTGACCTAGAAACTTGTGCCTAACAGAAGTGCGCAATTCAGCCATACACTTAGCTTGAGAGAAGGTTACAATGAAGTGTGAGTGAGTGATCCACAATGGGGATTTACTCTCTTATTTATACAAGACCTTGTTGACCGCCCATTTAGCACCGGTGGTCAACTCATGTGCCATGAAGAGATGCATCATCAGATGCCCATATTGTTGAAGACTCTTGGTTCTACAGGGCTGTGTTTGGCCCAGCACTTATTTTTGTACTTGGAATTTCCGCACCCCTGCGTGGGTTAATAATGTAATAGGTCTGCATGAGTCATGTCTAGGTCAGTTACCTTGGCATCGGTCCACTGGGAGAGTT
>ML818745.1:40849-56619 GCA_009831015.1 Picea engelmannii | reverse complement strand
AAGATTCCTTTCATTATTCTCATCCTAGTTCATAATATTTTTGTTAGAGATGTGACTAGAGGAGCACACCAGTCTTTCTTTCTCTCATTCATCTTCATTTATACTTCATCTCTCTTGTCTTGGAGGTGCTAGGGTTTACTAAAGGAGCACACCAGTCTTTCTTTCTCTCATTCATCTTCATTTGTACTTCATATCTCTTGTCTTGGAGGTGCTAGGGTTTACTAGAGGAGCACACCGGTCTTTCTTTCTCTCATTCATCTTCATTTGCACTTCATCTCTCTTGTCTTGGAGGTGCTAGGGTTTTGGCGCATCTTGAATACTACGGTCAAGGTTTCATCCCTTGGAGACTTGGAGATTAGGGTTTGTGATTAAACCTTACATTGCACTTGTCGATGGGTGGAGAAGAGATGTTTTGCCTTGGAGGACACGCTAGTGTGATGTTTGCTTGTTGGATCTCTGTGTTGTTGGCTAGGATTCTCTTGATTTTCCCTAGCTAGGGTTTTCTTGGTTTTCCCTAGCTAGGGTTTTGGAGAGCTAGACAATTGTACTAGCCTTGGAATGAAGCTATGGTGTACATGAACTTCATCTTCATATATATATATATATATATATATATATATGAAGTTTTCAGCTATCCAAAATTGTCTCTATTGCAGATTGGGCCATCTATTTTTTCATGGTTTGGTAATTTCCAGCACTTGTATGTCTTGCCAATTTGACATAAGTTGAGGCTGAAACTGTTAAGTGATTTAACATTAATATTGAAGAATATGGGGCATATTTGCTGCTGCTGTAATTACAGCAGTCATAAAGTGAATTTCAAACTGATTTAAGCATGATAAGATTGCCCTAGAGGGCTGAAACTTGTTAACTTTGTATATTTTCTCTTGGATTGCCTTGTTGATTGGGATTGTTAAGAGGTGAAATATTGTCCATTGTTGCTGCTGTTTTATTATATTGCATAACAGCCCTCCAGGAAAGAGGTGAAATTTTCTGAGTTGCATTAATTGCTCTAGTGCGAAAAATTTCTACACCCTTTTGGGCTTCCTCCCTTTTCTATTTTATTATCAACTCTTTCTTTCATTCTTTCTTTCCTTACCTTTGAATTTAGAATTGCTTAGGAGATGCCATAGACACTCATCGTTGTCAAAGTCGTACTGCCTAATCCCATTAACCTATTTTGGTCATTCGTGGACATTAACATAATTTCATCCAATTTCATTTTTTCAAATGTCATTCTGTTTAGAATGCCACGCAGAATCATCAAGGCAAGAAGAGAAAAATCTCTCGAAGTGTCATTCTATCTACGGTGCTAAAGAGAATCGTCAAGGGCCAAAGACAAAAATGGCAAGGTGCCATTCCATCTAGCATGAGGAGGAGTGAAGTAAAAGAGGCTGAAATAATGAAAGTCTTCGTCTACAACATAAAATGACCATTTCGAATTATGGGAGAGAATGTAGTAAAGAGGTTAAAATAATTCCAAGGGTCACTACCTCCACAATGGGAGCGACTGTAAGAGACGAAAAGGTCGGGTCATGAACAAAATAAAGTGAATTGTGTATCATTCCCTCTGTAAAGGGGAAACAGAGGAACGAAGCCACCTTCTCACGGAGAGCGCAGTAAAGGTACAATAGTATCCAAGTAGGGGCATGTGGGTACTCATTCGAAAGCTCTCAAGGAGGCGAAACCAGTCAACCCATCTGTTGTGTGAAAACCCTGAGTTGATGCAGAGTGAGAATTGTTGAACCTGAGTTATGTAAAGGGTCATTCCCATGGATGATTTTCTGGATGTGCACAGAATCAACACCAAGGTAGCTGAAATGCATACCAATGGTCACAAAGACTGTGAAGTGCCTATTGATATTGATGAGGCAGTGAGGAATCTCAGTGAGCATATGCTAAAAACTCACGAGGAGCAGAACGGTGTGAACAATCAGTAGCTACATAATCTGGCAAGAATGCAAAAGCAACTGCGAGGAAGAACAGAGATGAAGAGATTGCAAATTTCATTTGGAGAACTCGGAAATCATCCTTTGATTCCACTACATTAGAGTCATCGGAGAGTTCTCATGCCAGGAGAAAAAGGAGGAAGCCACGGTGGGATAGCATCCAAAAAGAGTTTTAAAAGGCAAAACCACCTACCTTGGATGGAGAAATGAGAAATGGGAAAGAGGCAGAGCCCTGGTTGCTCGAAATTAAAAAGTACTTCCAGTTGTGTGATTACACAGGGAGCCAAAAGGCAAAATTAGTCATTTGATGACTTACATGAAAAGCCTCATTGTGGTGGGAGCAGCACCAGCAAATAAAGAAGATCAGAGAAAGAAAAGTCGCATGGCAGCAGTTTAAGAGGTATTTTGATTGCAGATTCCTGTCTACTCATTTATTATGAGAAGGTCACAAGGGTTGATTGTAAGTGAATTATGAACGGAAGTTCGTGAAACTTCTAGCTATACCACCCATCTTCATCAGTAAAGTGAAAAAAAAATCAATTCCATTCAAAGATAATACCGACAGCTATTTAAGACTGGGTCCTGTGTGTGCTCTCTGAAACGTAAAATGCAAATTATCGTTATGATTATTATTATTTTGTCCTGCCAAATTTAGCGTATGAAAGAATCAGTTACATACATGAGCATCTACGCCGATATTTCGAAGGTGTATGGCAGCAGAGAGTCCGCCAAGACCACCGCCAATTATGACTGCCTTGTCAACCAAGGGTGGTCTGTCCCACAAGCAGCGAACTCCAGGATTAATGCCGGCCATTTTTCTGTACTCACTTCCGAAATGGAAGATATAGGGTTGTATATTCAATCACAATAACTGGATATCTCCAATTACAAGTTTTGTCATTGCAAACAAATATCATCCATCCATAATTTACCATTTTCATTCATATTTATATTACTATTTATATTTGTTATTGATGAAATGGATATATCAACCATCCCTGATTTAGTTTTTTCTACCCTTCTTAATATTTGATAAGATGGACTGTAACTTAGAAGTGGTAACTTCTAAATTATGAGCATTGGCTAATTAATGTTATAGATCAACCATCCCTGATTTAGCTTTTTCTACCCTTCTTAATATTTGATAAGATGGACTGTAACTTAGAAGTGGTAACTTCTAAATTATGAGTATTGGCTAATTAATGTTATAGGTTTGTGTACACGTTAATTTTCATTTCACAATGTAGCTTGAGTGGGCCTAATGGTTAAGAACATGTATTTCCTCTTAAGAGGTCGCAGGTTCAAATCCAAAGGGGGTTAGGGTATGTATACCTTCGTAGACTTTACAATGTTATAGGTTTGTGTACACGTTAATTTTCATTTCACAATGTAGCTTGAGTGGGCCTAATGGTTAAGAACATGTAGCTTGAGTGGGCCTAATGGTTAAGAACATGTATTTCCTCTTAAGAGGTCGCAGGTTCAAATCCAAAGGGGGTTTAGGGTATGTATACCTTCGTAGACTTTACCAGTCAAATCGTTGGGCGAAGGGGGAGATCATTTAATTGATTCGTAATAAACAAAATTGATTTATTAGGGATCATAATAAGTGTAAATTTATTTTTTTAAATGAGTAAAAGTAAGTTTTTTTATACTTAATAATAATAATAATAATAATAATAATCTATTTTTAAGGCCACCGCCAAGCCAACACACCAAATTGGTGTATGAGACCCCCTTGTTTGTGGGACAAGGGACCCCCCTCCGCCTAGCGATTTGACTGGTAAAGTCTACAAAGGTATACATACCCTACCCCCCTCTGGATTTGAACCTGTGAATTAAATAACACATAATTTTATCCAATTAAATAATTTAACTAACTATTTTCAATATCTCTTAACGTGTTAAAATTATAACTATCTTGGTACTTACATTTTTACCATGTTCAAATGTAAAAAAAGAATTTTAAAGAATATTTAGTATGGTTTTTTTTTGTTTGTCCAATAGACTTTATTGATTTTAAACGATATTAAATATCACCACTACTACTTAATTTTTAAGGTCATATGTTGATGTATTGGTTAAAGATCTAATTTACAGTGTAATTGATCGATGTTATGATATCTTGCATTGCATTGATGACTTATAGCTCTAGTGAGAAGGATTGTAACTCAGAAGTGGGCATCTTGCTAATTAGCATTGTTTAACCTTTAAGGTCATGTGTTGGTTTATTAGTTAAGGATCATGCTACACCCTAGATTATCTACAATGTACCTTGCACTTTTTCATGAGATGTGACCACTATGATGAGCCCAAAGTGTGATTATTTCTTTGTATGTGGCCATGATGGGATGAGTTGATGTACAAGTGTTCGTTAGTGGTTTCCTAGATCCCCTTAGGTGGATGGTCGTGGCATGTCCTTGTAGTCCCCATTCTCAGGGTGCTTGATTTTATTGCTTTGATCAACTATCCCTTGGAGCTGGTAACTCCCTCTAAGTCGAACATTTATGTCCTGGGTAGGTATGTGGTCATTCTGAGGTGGATCTACTAGGATACATGATTTATGAGGCCCTAACCATTCGCTTATTCTTTTGATTGTGTTTTGTAAGGGTTGTCACGCCCATGGTTTAGCAGACCTACTTTGCCCCACATGGACCCTGTCTTTCTTATGTATGTACCACACTTTGGTCATGGGCCCTTGGATATGATTTTGCACATGATTATCCAATTTCACATTTCTTGAAGCAGTCTCACGTATTTTGAGGTATATCATGGAGTTCAAGACATTGGTCACACTCTTCGAGGTACAGACGAATTATTTACATCCACGTGGCCACCCTCTAGACTTGTCATGTGTCAGATGCTAGAACACCCCCCCCCCCTCCTTTGGCACTTTTTTAAAGTTTTTTTGCTCACTAAAGGGGGGGGTGACCTCACTTGGGGCACTTTATGACAGTCGAGGAGTTTTATTTGAGCCACTTGGATGATGTGGAGGTCACTTAAGTGACTTTACACTTTGAGGAGATGGCATGGCACTCCCCCTTAATGATGTGGATGGAGTTTAGATCACTCTTTATTAACTTGATGACCAAATTGAAGGAGCCATCCACCTTAGAAGGGTTTATTTTGACTTTGGGAGAGGTTGTTCCCTCTTTTAGAGGTGAACGTTGGAGCTAGGGTGGCCAAGGATTACTCCTTGCCACATTTTGAGGCCCTCCAAGTCATTTTTTAAGTGGAGCATTGTACCCTAAGCCAAATCAGCCCTCTTAGAAGGTCCACATCACCCCTTTGTGAGGGTTTCAAACACGTAAAGTATCATTTAATTTTATTGTTGACTTAATCTCCAAGTTGTGTGGATGACAAGTCACTTTTGATTTGATTCCTTAACCTAACTTTAGGGAATAGAGAATGGGAAGGAGTTGTGAGCCTCATCTAGGCACTCCTCTCGTTCAAAATTGTTGTGAATTGTTGGAAATCATTTGAAGCCATTAATAAAAGATCTTTTACTTAGTGTTTTCTTGGTGCCAATTCTTGGAGCTCTTTCTTTCTTGGTTATTCTTCTTTCTTCAAAGACTATTGTGAATGTTCAAGATTCTACTAAGACTAGCAAGAGCGATCTATTTGAGGAGTTATCAACTACTTGGAGGGAGGACGTCTAGGGTTTGTATCTCTTCCATCTCCCCTAAAACAACTTGGTAAGTGATTATCTCTTGCCTTGATTAGTTTTATATTTCTTGGCAAGGGTTTTAACTATTCTTTCAAATCTTTTGTTGATCTTGTTGGTGAAGGCTATTCCCTTGAGGAAATCCTTCTTGTAGGGCCTTGGTTTTCATGGTTTGTCTTGAGTAGACAAGATACTACTAGTCTTGAGGCACTAGTCTCTCATTCTAATCCATAAACATTGGATAACCAATTTTTAGAGGAGTGTACTTCTTGACCCCTTAAATCCCTAAGTGGAGACATGTCACTAAGCTTAACTCCCAAAAACCAACCACAAAACCCTAAAAATACAATTATTTTCCATTATGTCATATAAAATATAAAAACACAAAAAAATATAAAAGATATACCGTCAAAAAGTATGTATTCCTTGTCTAGTGCAAAGTTAACGTTTTTTTTTTTCATTTCCTAGATATTTTTGTCCAAGGGTTTACGGTAAATTGTTGATATTTAACCTTAATAGGGAAAAGTAGCCCCACACATTTGTGCTTAAAGGTTTTATCTAACATCTTGTGGGTTGATTTAAGGTATTTACTAATTATGGAATTTAAATTACAGCAATAAAAATCAGAATTGGTGAAACCCTAAAGCTATGGTTTAATCTTAAAAGGTGCATTATAACCCTATCCTAGTTTATATTTCACTTGTGGATTGTTTATAAAGGATATCTAACACATTCTGATGGTGAAATTCATCTCTTGAGTGCTTCATAATTTTTATCTTACATTTTGGAGATTTTTCGTGAAACCATAGGGGGATTCACCACCTCTCTTTGCAAGTTTGAGCTAATTATATGGTTATTATTCATTTGTACTTGCAATCAATCATTTTTGGGATGTTTTTACATAGTTTATTCATTTCCCTAGCTAAAGTACCAAGGTTTATCATTGTAAGTTCTTTTAGGCACTCTTCAGGTGTTTTTCCTCACCCAAAATCTACATTTTCTGCATTTTTTTATTATCATATATCATATTGTGTAGTTTGTAGAAAGCATCAAGATAGTCCAATTTTCAACATATAATCAAGGGGCGACTCAGGTATATCAGTCCTTCTTGATTTATGCAATTAGATCTCACTCTTGTGTGGTAAAAGGTATTTGTTTATTCATCCAAAGAGTGATATCATAGTGTTGATTTATATTTCTATTGTAGCATACTTATTCTATATCCTAGCACTCGTCTACTTAGCTCATAACCCTCTTTATATTGTAATATTTATTTCCCTAACTCTTTGGTGAAAACCCCCCTTCTCTCCAAGGGTTGTGCGACCTCCCGGCCTTAGGATCTTCTCAAGACTGAATTGAAACAGTCTTTGATTCCCTGTTGGAACCTCTAAGAAACAATCCACATGTATTTACAAAATTAAGACCATGTGCACAAGCGCTAACCGCAAGTCTCCTCCATGTGACCACACACCTATCCGAAAAGGCGCTTCGTGATTTCGCGTATCAGCTATATGAGTCAATCAACTCTCCATCCTTCAAACTTCCGAGTTCTGAAATTCCAACAAGGGCATAGCGCATGCTAGCTCCTCTCTTATCCTTCACCCATATGACCCTTCACTATGACCTGGGGCCAATCCTTTCGAGCACGTCAGGATTTCGCCTGTCAGGAACTCCCGATGTGATTCACCTCCATTGTCTCGATCCTCCGATACCCGAAATTGCGAAATATTTGGATCAAATCAACGGTCCACAATCAGTCTCAAGCCAACGGCTGTAATCAAGTCGGGATTTCGTGGTTCGTGAATTCTCACAACTCATACCTCCAACTTCCTGATTTATGAATCAACGAAATGTTCATCTATTGCCATGTGTCCTCTTTCAATGGACGGTCAAGATGATTTCAGGATTTCACGTTTCAGGGTTTCGTGAATTTCACGTTACTTCTTCCAAATCCTTTGGTTTTGCGAAATTCCGATAACTCCTCGCAACTAACCAGTGCACTACTTCTCCGAGATCTAACGGCTTGCAAGATTTCGGTTCCTCCTGAATGGATATGGACCCTCGATCTTGTCCAATCTTCAAAATTATTTTTTGAAGGATTTCTCCTGCTCAATCCTCCGTACTTGTTCTTTCTTCGAACTTTAGTTTTCTGCACTTCACCTTTGAACGCTTCAACTCTTCAAAACTTAGAAACTTTTCTAAATGTTTCCTCTCGAGACTTAAAACCACTACTCCTCCTTAGCTTCTAGTAAATGAAGTTTAAATCTCGTCCCTTGCGCACACTTGCACTCTGTGTGCAGCTTCACACTATCTCTCCTGAGCTTCTCGACTTTGCTCTGTCTCTAAGGGACTCGGCCCTTCTGCGTCTTCCTTAGAAGAATTCTGGTGCTTCTCCTGGCACTCTTCTATGCTCAACCTCCTGAGCTTATGAACTTGAAACAGGTTCTCTCTACATGCACTCCTTGCACTTTGACTAACCTTCAATTGGTTGTCTTCAACACTTCGTCCGAGTGTTGGCCTGGTGCACTCCTTGCACAGGTCTTCCTCCAGAGTATTTAGTAACTCTGTAAGTGTCTTCTCCTATGACACTTCTCTTTCTCTCTAAACTCGAAATAGAGTTCTTTTGTGCACTCCTTGCACTCCTTGCACTCGTTATGCCCACCTGGCAGAGCTCTACAGAGTTCTTAGTGACTTTGTCTCTCTGTGCTTCTCTACACAGCTTTTCCTCTAAGGTATTTGGCAACCTTGAGGCTCCTCTCTTGAGTATGTAACTCTTTTGGTGTGCCTTCCTGGCACGTTCTTCCTGAACTCAAACTTTAACACAAGCTTGCTTCTATACGCACTCCTTGTGCTCAATATGCACACTATGCATATGGAAATTCCCCACTATCTCTTCTGAGCTTTAAGTCAAAAAAGACTTCTTCATATGCACTCCTTGTGCTTTGCATGCACTTCTTGCATAATCTTACGAAAGAGAAACAATTTAACTTGTTCAATTATTCATTCATTCACTATGAACATCATACATTCACATAATACATATTAACAGTCAAACAGTATCAACACTGTACAATTGAATCAATTTTCTTTGTTCTATTCATTTCAAAGAAAAAACATCATTACAGTCGCTATCTCCTACAAACACAAATTGACAAAACTTTTCTAAGGACTCAGAGCTTCCTCGCTCTTCATCCTCCTATCTAAAAATCTATTACATTTTGTTCAAGCGGTTACCTACTCAATTAATGCAACCTAATGACTAATCAGGGCATTTATCCTACACCTGTAATACATTATAGTAATGTAAAGGATTTACAATTTGTTTCGTCCTTTCAAACGGTGGCCCGACTTTACATACAATTAATAAATTAACGAGAAAATCAAAAAGATCTTCACACCGCTACCAAGCTGATTAAGGTCGGTTTGGTTCTTTCAAAGTGTTGAGGTGTCAATTTCACTTCTACGCCCACCTTTCCTTTGATGTGATAGCAATGCTCTTGCATCATACTCCACTGTTGTGAAAAAATCATGAGCTCCTACTTATGAGCTCTCCAGTTATGTTGAAATCTACCTGGATCCCAAACTTTTCCTTGGAGATGTTTATCTGCTCCTCTACTTTGTTGTTGTTGTTGCTTCTTCTTCCCTGCTACTTTTGTAGGCCCTCCTCTGTTTAACTTCCCCTTGTTAACTGCTTCTTGTGCTGACTTCAACATCAGCCTCCTGATTTGTTCAATCACCCTGTCCAACTGCTCTGCTGGCTGACACCTTCCTTCATGTAGATTATTTTGTTGCATCTCTTCCTCTATTGTAGGTCCACATTCTACAGTTATCTCTTGCTCAGTTCCCTGGCTGAAATTTTCAAGCCATTTACATGAATACTCATCTCCTTCTACTATAGATCTCAATTATACAATTGCCTTATGTTCATATCCTTGGCTGAAATTTTGGAGCAATTCCATTGAATGCTCTTTGTTCTCCATCTCTTGTGAACATTGAAATGTGTGCTCTTTCTCCTTTTTACCAATCTGATCAATTTGAACTGTCATATTATCTTCATCTCTTGTGGCACTAGTTTTCCACTCTATTGCATACTTCAATTCTGCAGTCTCCTTACTGAATTTTTGCCCAACTTCTTACTCTGACATATTAGTTTCTGTCAGCTCCTCTTGTGCTAGCATATCTCCATCTTCTATCAATCGTTCCTCTGACTGGAATTTTGCTTCCTCTTTTGCTGCATGTTTCGGTGCTGCAATCATCATTTGTTCAGCTTCCTAGCTGAAATTTCTGAGCAATTATGTCGAATGCTCTTCTCTTGCAATCTTCATGACTGGCTTTTGGCAACCATCTTCTGATTTTGGATTGTCCAACCAATCCTCCAACATCTTCAGCTCTTGGTTCCATTGAGTGAGAAATTCATCGAAATTTTCCTCTTTTTTTGTTGGTGTAGACATCAGTGTTTGTTCCCTTTTCTCTTCTTTGACAGTCTTTGTTGATTGTCTTTCCTATACTACACCTGCATCACAGACAAAATTAGCTTTAAATTCATTTAGTTTTATGACCTCTCTCTTGGATTCTTGTTGCATCATCTCCTCATGTGCAACACTTGTACTAGCCTCTACTAGACTATTTGGAAGAAAAATTTGAATTTCTCGGACGATCAGAACACACCTCTGATCTTCTTCCATCAACATTCCTTGCTGATATGAACTCTCAGCTGAGTTCATCTCTTTTCCCTGGCCCATCTAGCAATCTGGGAACTCTCCTCTTCTCTCCTGGTAATCTATGAAATCAATTGATCTCGTCTCATTGCCCACATGGTGATCTAAAAGTCCATCAATGTCCACCTGACAGTTTATCAGATCCTTATCTGATCTCTCCTCCTCATCATCACTGAGGCTTTTTCCAACTTCTGGTTCACAGATGTAAATCACTTTCCTTCCTGTGTTACTGAGGTTTTCAGCATGCTTCAGCCACCTTCTCAACATTTGTTGCTGCCTTCTGGCCATCAACTTCTGGACATGCCATTTTACTTTCATCTTCAAAGGCCATTCATATGTCCAGTGTACCTTTGCATCCTGTTGCATATTTAATGCTAGCCTCTCCATCTTTGCTCTTATTTCTAGGAGTTCTTTATCTATCTCAACTTTGGTTTTTCTGCTGGTGGTCCTTGCCCTGACTACCCCTATGGCCCTTAGTAGCCATCTTCACCCTCTGTTTTTCAAATCATCTGGTTGTCTACCATTTACCGTACACCTTACAAGAAATCATACACAAAGAATCAGTACTCTACCTCCCTCTTCTCTTTCGCCTGAAATCTACAAACGAAATTAAGCTCTAATACCACTTGCTGAAGACCCCCCTTCTCTCCAAAGCCTGCGTGACCTCCCAGCCTTAGGATCTTCTCAAGACTGAATTGAAACAGTCTTCGATTCCCTACTGGAACCTATAAGAAACAATCCACAGGTCTTTACAAAATTATGCCCGCATGCACAAGCGCTAACCACAAGTCTCCTCCACGTGACCACATGCCTATCCGAAAAGGCGCGTCAGGATTTCGCGTATCGGCTATATGAGTCAATCGACTCTCCATCCTTCAAACTTCTGAGTTCCAAAATTCTAACAAGGGCCTAGCATGCTAGTTCCTCCCTTATCATTCACCAATATGACCCTTCACTATGACTTGGAGCCAATCCTTTCGAGCACGTCGATATTTTGTGTATTGGGAACTCTTGATGCGATTCACCTCCGTTCTCTCGATCCTTCGATACCCGAAATTGTGAAATATTCAGATCAGATCAACGGTCCACGATCACTCTTCGACCAACGACTGTGATCAAGTCGCGATTTCGCGGTTCGCGAATTCTCATAACTTGTACCTCCAACTTCCCGATTTACGAATCAATGAAATGCTGATATGTCGCCACGTGTCCTCTTTCAATGGACGGTCCTGATGATTTCAGGATTTCCCGTTTCGAGGTTTCGTAAATTTCACGTTGCTTCTTCCAAATCCTTAGGTTTTGCGAAATTCCGATAACTCCTCGCAACTAACCAGTGCGCTACTTCTCCGAGATCTAACGACTTGAAAGATTTTGGTTCCTCCTAAATGGATCTGGACCCTTGATCTTGTCCAATCATCAAAATTCTTTTCTGAAGGATTGCTCCCACTCAATCCTCTATACTTGTTCTTTCTTCGAACTTCATTTTTTTTCCCTTCACCTTTGAATGCTTCAACTCTTCAAAACTTAGAAACTTTTATAAGTTTTTCCTCTCGAGACTTAAAACCACTACTCCTCCTGAGCTTATGGTAAATGAAATTTAAATCTCGTCCCTTGCGCACACTTGCACTTAATGTGCAACTTCACACTATCTCTCCTGAGCTTCTCGACCTTGCTCTGTCTCTAAGGGACTCGACCCTTCTGCATCTTCCTTAGAAGAATTATGGTGATTCTCATGTCACTCTTCTACGCTCAACCTCCTGAGCCTATGAAATTGAAACAAGTTCTCTCTACGTGCACTCCTTGCACTTTAACTGACCTTCAACTGGCTGTCTTCAACACTTCGTCCGAGTGTTGGCCCGGTGCACTCCTTGCACAGGTCTTCCTCTAGAGTATTCAGTAACTCTGTAAGTGTCTTCTCCCCTAACACTTCTCTTTCTCTCTGAACTCGGAATAGAGTTCTTTTGTGCACTCCTTGCACTCGTTAGATGCCCACCTGGCAGAGCTCTACAAAGTTCTTAGTGACTTTGTCTCTCTGTGCTTCTCTACACAACTTCTCCTCTAAGGTACTTGGCAACCTTGAGGCTCCTCTCTTGAGTTTGTAACTCTTCTGGTGTGCCTTCCTAGCATGTTATTCCTGAACTCAAACTTTAACACAAGCTTGCTTCTATATGCATTGCTCATGCTCAATATGCACACTCTGCATATGGAAATTCCTCGCTATCTCTTCTGAGCTTTAAGTCGAAAAAGACTTCTTCATATGCACTCCTTGCGCTCTGCATGCACTCCTTGAATAATCTTACGGAATAGAAACAATTTAACTTGTTCAATTATTCATTCATTCACTATCATCATACATTCACAAAATACATATTAACAGTGAAACAATATCAACACTGTACAATTGAATCAATTTTCTCTGTTCTATTCATTTCAAAGAAAAAACATCATTACAGTCGCTATCTCCTACAGACACAAATTGAAAAAACTTGTCTTAGGACTCGGAGCTTCCTCGCTATTCATCCTCCTATCTAAAAATCTATTACATTATGTTCAAGTGATTACCTACTTAATTAATGCAACCTAATGACTAATCAAGGCATTTATCCGACACCTGTAATACATTAAAGTTGTGTAAATGATTTACAATTTGTTCCATCCTTTCAAACGGTGGCCTAACTTTACATACAGTTAATAAATTAAGGAGAAAATAAAAAAAGATCTTCACACCGCTACCAAGCTGATTAAGGTCGGTTTGGTTCTTTCAAAGTGTTGAGGTGTCAATTTCACTTCCATGTCCACCTTTCTTTTGATGTGAAAGCGATGCTCCTGCATCATACTCAACTGTTGTGAAAAATTCATGAGCTCCTGCTCATGAGCTCTCCAGGTATGTTGAAATCCACCTAGATCCCAAAATTTTCCTTGGAGCTGTTTATCTGCTCCTCTAGTTTGTTGTTGTTGCTGCTTCTTCTTCCCTGCTACTTTTGTAGGCCCTGTTATCCCCGATATCTAGGGATAACTAGGAGATCATGTCTCGAGGCCCACAGGTCCTAGACATGGAGTACCGAGAGCGGGATTGACTTCAGCATGGCCCTGGAGGGCCCATCATTTCTTCTTCTTCATCAGACTTGTCCTGTCAGCAGTAGCAGTTTCCATCACCATTGGCCTGGGCCTGCATCGGAGAGGACTCTTGCTCCATGAGGTAATTGGTCCGAGGTATCATGGTATGTGTCATCTTTGATTGTTATAACCTTCTTATATATGCATTAGGTTCCTTTCATTTCTGATGACTGCTTGGATCTTACACTAATCCACTTGACCATTGTTGGGGTGATTGATTGGGTGACTTAGCAAGCTGATATTCATGGGTTTTGGTTAGCCACCAAGGGGGATTTGCAGAGCCATCGTTCGCTCCCATCATCTTATCATATTTACATCTTATACCCCGCTCATCCATCCCATTCCCCTAGTCTGGCCATTAGGATGATCTTTGAGGGTTACACTTTGTCTTGTGGGAAGAAGGGGGTAAAGGCCCAGGGGGTAAAAGCAGCTGGTAAAAGATAAAAGCCATAGGAAATAAAACCTAGAGATGCTTCACCCAGGGGATCCCCGAGAAGGCAATAAAAAGCCTCTCAATAAGAAACTAAAGGGACCCTAAGAAAAATAATAAAAACAAGACCTAACCAAGAGGATGGGAGGTCTCATCACGAGCCGACCCATTATGTTCATAGGTATTTAGCAGTATGACATTGCCACTATCTGGTCACCAAGCCAGGGCAGTGGCCTTTGGTTGCATGGCCAAAGGAAAGGAGGTCTCATCACGAGCCAACCTTATCATTTCTGCGAATATACCAGTGGGTAACGCTGTCAGCTCTGGCCACCAAGCCAAGGCAGTGTCCTCTGGTCAGACCTTGAAGTAAAAAAAGAAAGAAAAGCAATAAAAGAAAAATGAAGGCAATAAGGGCTTGGAAAAAATGCATCCATGACGGGTACATCTCGCCTCCTACAAAGGCACCCACAAACAACACCTGCCCTTGGTCTTACTATGACTGGACATCCCTAAAAACCATATCACCGCAGAAAACATGGCTTGAATCATCTTCTGAGGAAACTTTCCATCTCTTGTGGGTATTAGCCCAATAGGTTGTTCTGTCGGTTTCCTTAGCTTTGTCTAGTAGATCTGTGTAATATCTTTGAGCTCTTAGATGATATGTTAGGGATTTCATGCATATATTTGATAACTTTGATGATGAAATATGATTTACATTGCTATGATCTCTAGGACTAATGAGCCCATGGAGGGCGTAGTTTTTGATGTGCAGGACCATGCCCGGCGGACAGGTACCAGAGGACCGGTACACATGGGGAGATGATTAGCTCGGACCTCTATGGGGCTGAAGAGCCCATCAGATGGTTGTTGGGATGGCAGAGGCAGGACAACGTCATGATGAGCCCTTGCATGAAGAAGGTAGAAGGACGCCCTCACCAGGACGCTTTGGCAGAGATTGACCTAAGGGGGATCACCCCCTGCAGATGAGATGATGGCTTTGATGGACAGGACGCCACCCAGGGCAGGCTGGACGTTTTCTGGAGGATGTGGCAGTGTGCTTGGACCATTTGGCATGTGTGGCAGCCTACAGGAGCCCTAGAGGGGCCAACGTTTTGCCTTCTGGATGTTGATGATGCCCAAAAAGGGCCAACGTCTCCCTCAGAGGGGCCTGACGTCTCCCTTTTTAGCTCTTACTTTGACATTTTAGCATTTAATGTGACAAATATTGAAATAATGTTAAGTCAGCCTTGTCGGTTGTTTTTAATGACCTATTTTGTAAATTAAGGTCATTTGGATGATATATATTGAGGACGTTGAGCCTCATTTTATAGAACACAACTCACTCTCTTGTGAGAGACTTCTTTTTAGTCTTTTGTCTTGTTATTGGCTCTTGCAGTTGAGGCGCTACACTTGGAAGGATTATCTTTGGCATGCATATGGTGTTTTTATCATTGGAAGGTGTTACAACTAGGGTTTGATAAGCTCATCTTTGATTTGTAAGTGTTTTTCTCATACAAAACTTCTTGATTGAATGGTTGTAGTTTAAAATTCTTACTTGTATGGTTACATTGTTATTCTTATGCTTAATCATTGAAACCCTAGGGAGCAAGCACACAAGTAGGTCCTTGCTTCATGTCCCCGTGATAAAAATTTGTTTAGCCATTTGATTAAGAAGAACCTAGCCTAGCCATTGCTACACCAGTTTTTCTTATTCTTGAGTTAGTTTGAAACATAAATTGAAGAAAGAAGACATCCTAGGCCTAATTAATTTTACACCTAGGGTTTGACTCTTAGGGTTTGAAAAGCCTTGGCCCCAAACAACACTTTTCAGCCCTAGATTTATGTTTTATAGCTAGCCGTTTTGCCAAAGAGTCTTAAGGAAAGAGGGAGGAGCA
>ML818745.1:6872-25499 GCA_009831015.1 Picea engelmannii | reverse complement strand
CTCTACAAAGATTTCTATTTTGGGTGGTTATAGATCCAATTTACAGAACCTAGATGGGATTCTTAGTAGGATATATGACTTACCCATAGCACCACAAGTCGTCATTCATGGAAACCACATGGCAATAGATAGTGGCATGATGTAGCATCCCCAACCACCTTCTGGGGTATGCCATTTGAAACTTTCGGACTGTATACAAAAATTAAAACATACAAATACTCTACAAATACACAGATTCATAAGAATCTCCATTTGTTTTTGTGATTAGTAAGGTGCATGAATCCATGAAAACATGGGACAACCACATTATTACAACAGGCAGATGTTGTGGTCAAATACACAAATATATAAGAACACTCAATTGTGAAGAAGTGTTGCACTACTGTTTGGGAATTATTGTATAATATTCACTGTGGAATAGCATGCCCAAGCCGAATTTGATAGCGGAACCAACAGTAAACACAATAATGAATGAAGAAAGAAGCACTGCAGATCCTCAACTCCTTGACCAAAATTTGCACCAGTAATGTCATGTACAAGTTGGAGGTCAGTTAGAGTTCATTTGGAGGATCTTTCTACTATTTCCTGGCACTATCCAACCTAGAGTGGTTGACAAATTTGGAAGGTACCATTACAGAGCTATAAACAAAGTATCTCCCTTGTTGCAAGTTCGTTAGCACATAATTTCAGTCCAAAAGAGCACTGCCACAACTCTTGTTAGTATTTGAGAATTATGATATATACACCTATGTGTGGAGGCGTTGGAAGATAATATAGGTGAGCCGACCTATATATTTTAATAATGTTTTGACATGTCAAGTTTTAATTGGAGTCGACTTGTGTGTCAAAGGGATGATAAAATTGGTGGGCCGACTTGTGGGAATATTTCAAATTAATTTGATGTAAAGGGGCATCGGGTCTGACCTGATTTGGGCTTAATGTCACTATATTTTTAAGGAGTTGATCCCTTTTGGAAGCTTGTTGGCTAAGTTGGGTTTTGAATACATGCTTGGAGGACTAAAATGTTTGCCTGGATGATGCATGGGGCTGCACCATACACATTGAGCTGAAACACCCACACTTTGAGTATTTTTTTGATGATTTGGTGGAGAAATAAGGAGTGTGAAGGGCCTTTGGAGGCTGGACGCTGCACCAACAATCCCATTTCCTTCATTTTTGGAAGATTTGGTCACTTTTGAGGGCTTTTGCCTCTTAATTGTAGCATGAGAAGCCCCAAGTTTTGTATTACTTTGGATTATTTAATTGTTGTAGAGGGCCTTTTTCCCCCTCCATAGGCTAGATTAGGGGAATTTAGTCTAAAAATTATTATTTTAATGTAAGAGGAAGTTGAGCCTTTCCCCTATAAACAGAGAGGCACTTCACTCATTTTCATCATTACAACTTGAGGGATTTTCCCTCGAGAGGTCTGATTTTTTTTGAAATTTTCTAGCTCTTGGAACTCATGCACTACTCTTGGAAAAGGATTTTTATGGATGGTTTCCTTTCTTGGATGGTTCTTTTCTGCAACTAGGATTTGAATGGCTTAGCTACTTGGAAAGAGTAGGCAATTTGTTGCACTTTCTTGTCTCTTGCTAATGTTAAGTGATTTAATTGCTATCTTGTTGCAAGTCTCTTTGTCTCATTAAAACCCTAGGAAGGAGACATAAGTATTTTTCTCCTTCATAAAGTCTTTATTGTCCAAGTTTGTGAAAACATTCTTTGCTAGGGTTAAAAGCCTAAGGCCCAAAAGTGCTTGCAATTTAGGGTTTTAACCCTAGACTTTGATCATTGACCTAAGTGAATCTAGAAGAAGGGAAAAACAACACCTAGAGCCCAAACATGCTTACACCCCAGGTACCTTCTTCCTCAAACTCTAAATCCTAAGGCCCAAACGTGCTTTCACCTTAGGGTTTAGACTCTACCTCTTTTGTTTCATCTAGATCAATCTTCAAGTTTAACGCAATTGAGACTCCATATGCCCAAAAAAAAGACACTGACCTTCAGACCTCCCATTATTTCCTTTCTAACACTCTAAGGCTACCAAAACTCATTTTTCCTCGACTTCACTCTCCACATTAAGCTTCCTTACCCCAAGTCCTAGCAATCTTAATCCAGGGAACCCCCCTTGAGTCGAAGGAGAGCTAGCCTGAAGGGAAAGAGGATTGGTGAGGTGACAGTGGCCTTCCCTCTCAATTACGCAGGATTGCACTTGAGCTTTCGAACTTTATCTCAACATGTGTGAATTTGGAGTCGATGTCAAGAATAAAGTCCATTTTCCCGAGGATAAAGTCTATTTTCCCAAAAGACAACACTAGAGGAGTTTTCAAATTTGAAGATCTTTCCCTGGCGACTCCATTGGAAGAACGAAGACCTTGTTCTTACAGATTTTTGAAGAATTTGTGCTTGTAGAATGAGACAAACATCGTTGTGAAGGCATATATAGCTCACCTTGGAGAGTCCATTGTGATAAGGTATGAAAAATTCATTTATTGTTATTTCCTCATGTTGAAATTTGCACATGGTGAAGGATGGATCTGTTGTAATAGATATTAAATTCGACTATGTTGCCCAAAGTACAAATGGGTTCTCATTTATTCACATTAACAAAGGGCTGCTGGCGCTTGGGAATGTCATCAGTACATTGGGAGCTGATCAATAAATAAGGTTTTGGTGAAGGAGTGACAACAATAGGCATGTAAATACTCCACTCCTCTGGCTATTTGAAGCATGATATCTATTGCCCTTGGACAGAGTTCAAATGGAATGAATTCTGATATTTTGAGAGTGAAGCAAATAAAATTGCTCACCAGCTTGTTGCTTCGTTCGCTTGTGGATTTGAGGACTTCACTGCAGATGAGTCATTGATGCAATTTAATCCCTCTACTCTTGTTGGTAAACTTTCTCTTAAGCATCTCGACTACGAGGAGGAAACAAGCTTGAATTTCTCCTTGGAAAAATCTCTCGAGCAGATGGGTGCAGAATTTGGCTATTCGAACCCCAGGGCAAATGATGAAATTGAAGACAACAGCAATCAGGAGCCTCTCTTCTGGCCTCTTAACCCCGATTCTTACTGGCACGATAATAACAATATCAAAAGTTTACAGTCTATGATGGACTCTGAGTGTCAATGGAAAGCTGAGAGTACAAGTGTTTCATCGAGGAATACAACAAATTCACTGTCATCGGATAAATCTGAACAGCAGGGTGGAATGCAATCCTTCTCGGGCAGGAAAGCAGCCTCACCTGGTGTTGGAAGCATGCCATCTTGTAGAAGTTAGAGATTTCGTTCATCCATCTTCTGAAGGGGGAGAGAACATCAAGTTCAGCAGCATTAATTGAGGGTTGTCGTAAAGAAAGTGAAGAAGTGTGGGAAGACTATTTAACGCCAGGAGCAGATACTCACAACTGGATAAGCATATATGACGATTGCAGTACAGAGGCTGGCAGCATTGAAATGTTTGATGGTTCAAACAAAAAAAAAAAAAACCAAGAACATGCAATGTTTCAAACACGATCTTATTTCTGCAAGTTGTGATCATGCTATAGAATTGAAAGCCAAAGCAAACTTAAGTATCGGTTTAGGAGGAAGCGAATGCTCATTGTCTTGCATTGGCAGCTCTGGTGTTGGATCTAGCGAGTGTGTGAATCCAGGGAATGATAGGTGGAAGTTAACAACAGGTGAACCATTTTACAACATTCCAGATTTGTTCACAGGATGCTTTGAATTAGGTGGGGAGTTTGCCCGTTCTACAAAATTCTCTCAGTGCAATGGTATACATATAAATATGGATAAGGAGTCCTCGAGGAGTGAGGATAAACATAGAGATGATCCGCAGGATTCTGAGTTGTCCTCTAAAGGAACTTGTGGCAGAGTAAAATTAAAACGAGTGTAAACCTAAAGCAGCAGGTAGATATAATCGATGGGTGCATCATTTTATAGACTGCCGCAGAAATTTAGGTTAACCAAATTTTTCGAAACCCTTCGCTGAACTTCCATTCTATTCATTAAGATGTGGCGAGACACTACAATGAGTAACGGCCAAATCCTCATGTCGTTTAAGGGTGCAGGAGAGGTGACAGATATCGCAGAAGCATAATGAAAGCATATAAAATGGACAGTTACAGGCCAAATACTGCATGGCGGTACAAGCAACCGCTGATGACAATTGGACGGAAATAACAATGCGGGGGTATGATCCTAGTCCGTAACCATCGTCGAATCAATTTCCCATTTGATTTACGAAGCGTCGGAAAGGCACACATGGCAAGAGCTGCCGTCCTAACTCTTTCCTCCAATACTGTTGGCTGCGTAATGATCACAATTCATCTGACAAGACCACAGCGAATAATACACCGCAACTGTGGCAGCCAGCGAGTGGAATCCTTATGACAAATGATGCAGAGAACGCAATCAACATATTCTATGAAACATCATCCCTCGCATGGTTTCCATACAGGCGTTTGTTAAGTTACACGCAAAGTAATAGCCAAGCTATGAGGGTTGCAATGTCAATACCACACCCATTAACCAACCGTAAGAAGAAGCTGCTTTTCGTATTGCTATCCTCCAATTCCTGGCGCTAGGGTTTTAGCACTCAAAGAAAAACCGATAAAAATATCCCCGATAGAATCCGAACGCTATGTAAACAGGGTCGATGGAAAGAGCGCTGCATGTTTTGTATACGAGGAATAACCCACTGGATCCTGCGACATATGCTGGTGTGCATTTAGAACAAAGCCTTGTCTGAAGCTTGCGCCAGGCACGGGTTGGCAGAAGAGGCACCGAGATTTTTTTCAAAAAATGCAAGGAACAGCCATCAAACCCGACGAATTCACGATTGCCAGCATTCTCTCTGCATGAGCTAAGTTGGGGAACCTGGAACCGGGCATGGAGTTTCTATGAAGGTTTTTTAAACAGTACAACAGGTGCATTCTCGAGTTTCAGCCCTGATTGGATTAATCGACGTCCACGCATTCTATCACTTCTGGAAGATGGACAAACTAGACGCTTTAGTTTCACTGAGGGCCTATCTCGGAGTTGTCATTGCCAGTGTGCAAGTCGGGCTGGCCATAGCGGTGGCCATTTCCATGGTAAGAGTGATATTGCGTGCCACGAGGCCTCATATTGCAGTCCTTGGAAGCACTCCCAAATGGGAACTTCGAAGTTGGAGTCCACATTGCTGATGTTACAAATTTTGTTCACCCGGGTACACCTCTTGATGAAGAAGCTTCAGAACGAGGCACGTCGGTTTACCTTGTTGAGCGGAGAATAGATATGCTCTCAAAACCACTCACTGAAGATATATGCTCCCTCCGTTCTGATGTTGAAAGATTGGCCTTTTCAGTTCTTGGGGAAATGACTTCTTCAGCAGATATTGTTTCTGTGAGATTTACCAAAAGTGTTATCAAGTCATGTGCAGCATTGTCTTACGTCGAGGCTCAAGCACGGATGGATGATAGTCGCCTGGCTGATCCTATAACAGTCGATCTTCGCAATATGATTTCATTAGCAAAGATCATGAGGGCCAGACGGATTGAGAGAGGAGCTCCGACTCTCGCATCTGCGGAGGTCAAGTTTGACATAGATACTGAAACACATGATCCACTTGATATTGGTATTTATCGAATTCGTGAGGCAAATCAAATGGTTGAGGGGTTTATGCTAGCTGCAAATGTTTCAGTTGCTGAGAAAATATTAAAATACTTCCCTTTGTGTTCACTTTTGAGGCGTCATCCAAGTCCAACGCTAGAAATGTTTGAACCTTTGTTGTGCATAAGAACATCTGTTGGAGTTGAGCTGGACATTTCATCTTCAAAAGCGTTAGCTGATTCTCTTGATTGTGCTGTGGATGATGATCCATATTTTAACAAGCTGGTCCGAATTCTTACGACACGCTGCGTGACCCAGGCATTTTATTTCTGCAGTGGAGACCTCACTCCTCCTGAATCCCATCATTATGGTCTTAAGACCCAGATTGTTTAAACATAGAAAGGAGGAAAATTATGTCTATATCCCCAGAGAATAATCAAGCAGTGTTTAAAGAGTTGACATAACCGTTTCGAGGAGCAGGCCAACATTATCAATACCCCACTTATTAGTAACGGTTCCAGGAGCTGGCAGATGCGCCTGGCAATTGCAGAATGCCATGAAGAGGAAACGCTTCAGATTCCCGAAAAACAAAGAGTTTTATTTTTCTTTAGATTGATAGAGAGAAGAAAGAAAGGGGGGGTGCATGAGCGCAACACTGAAAAAACTTCTTTCGAAGAGAGTTTCATTGTAATGACTGAGTTTTTGTAAACCAAACTGGAGTAATAAAGATGATTTTTGCTTGCGACTGTGAGATTCATCACAGTCGATTTCTTTCAGCATGTTTTTCTTCTCTTTCAAACTGTTTGGATTTCATTTATGTGTTTCCTTACTCGCAGCTAAAATTGTTTTACCATAACTTTGTCTTCCTTAATCCATCACAACTGCATTACATTTTGTTTTCTTCTAACCGATGGGCTTCGTTACACTTTAGTACGACCACTACTGTAACGAAAGGATTTGGGTTTTCTGTGATTGTTTATTGCCTTTCCTCTGCGCTATCAACTGTGTAAGACCAATCTGCATTTTCAGAACTCTACATGTATCCTTTGCTATGTCGGCCTTTCCTTTTTCTTTCCCCTACCGCATCATGATTTATCAAAGCGTTGAAAGATAGACCTACTTTGCCTCACTTTCTGCAAGTTATTTAATCTCTGCTATTATCTCTTTTCTTCGGTTTTCATTTGACTCCATGCCCAATGGACCTTTTCCCTGGTTTAACCCTCAAACCCCACAAATCCAAGACCATCTTTTACCCATAAATCTGCCCACCTTTTTCACACTACTAAAATTCCTATTGTGACATTGTTTGAGAGATCCCTCTCGGGTTGGAAGGGGCAGCTCCCAATCCAAAGTGGTTCGAGGTTGCCTCGGGATTGATTTGCTACAACCCACTTCAGTTCTGAGTAACAACATTTTTGGCGCCGTTGCCGGGGACGGAGGACGAGGTTATCTTCCCTGGGATAAGACAAAGTTCAGATCTATCTCTTGATGGTGAACAAGGGATAGGCATTAAGTTGGCTGTGATAATTCACCTGGCGACTCCTTGGTTCATAGACTCTACATGATTTTGCTGGCGACTCCACTGGTCTCAAATGTCGAGCTCGTTCGCTGCTCGAATCGCTGCAAGGTTTGCTCCTTTGGACTTTACAAATGTTTATGGCTTTCCAAACACTGTTCCAAACATGAAAATTTGGGTAGATATCCTTCCTAAATTTGGAGAATATGAGGATGACAATCCTGGTCAACATTTGTTTGAATTCCACAAGCTCATGGAGGAATTAAATGTACATCATGAAGATGTCCTCATGAAATTGTTTATGTTTTCATTGGGAGGAGATGCTAGGCTCTAGTATAAATCTTTACCCCATTCCAGTATTCCTTCATTGAGATGCTTTCACGCACTTTTTCATCAACATTGTAGGAGGAAATATTCTGCTGAAATCCTTTTTGAAGATTATTGTGATACATGTCATCTTGAGGAGGAAGAAAGAACAGAGATTTCTCAAGTCGATGAAGACGATCAGTATGAGGAGGAGTTGGCTCATAAAGATGTTGGATCTTGTGAACTTAAACAAGAAGAAGAGATTCGGTATCACAGTCAACCTGCAAAAGAGATAGAAAGGAATGATGGTTGTTTCATTCAGAAGATACAGAGACCGCCTTCTCCTTTAACTAAGGAAGAGGAGGGTCTGCTCTTGCACAACTCTATTGTAGCCCCTACTCACACAGATTTGCAGCTTTCACACACTCCCGGATATGAGTGCCAAATTTCTTTTTTTGGATGGTGACAGTCAGGTATTTCATAGAACCCTACAGGAAGTTAGCGAACCTATTTGTGATGATTTCCTACTAGAAGATCAGATTCTAGACTCTGCTTTGTTTCATGAAAAAGATATGGTTGCCATGTTTAATGATCCTGAGCACCATGAATCAGAACATAGAGTAGTCATGGATGTTTTAAAACCTCAGTATGATATGTTTTTCCAAGACCCTTTTGCTGAGCTTTTAGATTCATTTAATGGAGGAGTATGCTATGTCATGAGCATTTGGTCACAAGAATTGATGGAAGGTGTGCAAATCCATGATCACCAACGGGTCGGATGGGGATTGTCAATTTCTTTTTTCAGCATGCTCGAAGGAAGTGTCAAAAATTTTCCAATGAGAAGACAATTATTGGATTGGCTTCACTGGCATTTTCGTATCATTTGATTTTGGAAATCTTTCAGTAATTAGAGTAGGTGATGTATATAAATAAGTTTGATTTCAAGCATTAGATTACATCGATGCTTTTCAATATGTTTTTAGTTCAGTTCTAAATCCAGTATGGTTTTGACATAAATCATTACGACTCCATAGTCAAATGGATGAAGGCACTTGGTCTACGGTTCTTGGCACTTTTAGGAAAGCACCATCCCTAGTTGGAGCCAATGTTGTAACATATATTAAATTCGACTATGTTGCCCAAAGTACAAATTGGTTCTCATTTATTCACATTAACAAGGGGCTGTTGGCTCTTGGGAATGTCATCATTACATTGGGAGCTTATCAATAAATAAGGTTTTGGTGAAGGAGTGACAACAATAGGCATGTAAATACTCCACTCCTCTGGCTATTTGAAGCATGATATCTATTGCCCTTGGACAGAGTTCAAATGGAATGAATTCTGATATTTTGAGAGTGAAGCAAATAAAATTGCTCACCAGCTTGTTGCTTCGACCGCTTGTGGATTTTAGGACTTCACTGTAGATGAGTCATTGATGCAATTTAATCCCTCTACTCTTGTTGGCAAACTTTCTCTTAAGCATCTCGACTACGAGGAGGAAACAAGCTTGAATTTCTCCTTGGAAAAATCTCTCGAGCAGATGGGTGCAGAATTTGGCTATTCGAACCCCAGGGCAAATGATGAAATTGAAGACAACAACAATCAGGAACCTCTCTTCTGGCCTCTTAACCCCGATTCTTACTGGCACGATAATAACGATATCAAAATTTTACAGTCTATGATGGACTCTGAGTGTCAATGGAAAGCTGAGAGGACAAGTGTTTCATCGAGGAATACAACAAATTCACTGTCATCGGATAAATCTGAACAACAGGGTGGAATGCAATCCTTCTCGGGCAGGAAAGCAGCCTCACCTGGTGTTGGAAGCATGCCATCTTGTAGAAGTTAGAGATTTCGTTCAGCCATCTTCTGAAGGGGGAGAGAACATCAAGTTCAACAACATTAATTGAGGGTTGTCGTAAAGAAAGTGAAGAAGTGTGGGAAGACTATTTAACGCCAGGAGCAGATACTCACAACTGGACAAGCATATATGACGATTGCAGTACAGAGGCTGGCAGCATTGAAATGTTTGATGGTTCAAACAAAAAAAAAAAAACCAAGAACATGCAATGTTTCAAACACGATCTTATTTCTGCAAGTTGTGATCATGCTATAGAATTGAAAGCCAAAGCAAACTTAAGTATCGGTTTAGGAGGAAGCGAATGCTCATTATCTTGCATTGGCAGCTCTGGTGTTGGAGCTAGCAAGTGTGTGAATCCAGGGAATGATAGGTGGAAGTTAACAACAGGTGAACCATTTTACAACATTCCAGATTTGTTCACAGGATGCTTTGAATCAGGTGGGGAGTTTTCTCGTTCTACAAAATTCTCTCAGTGCAATGGTATACATATAAATATGGATAAGGAGTCCTCGAGGAGTGAGGATAAACATAGAGATGATCTGCAGGATTCTAAGTTGTCCTCTAAAGGAACTTGTGGCAGCGTAAAATTAAAACGAGTGTAAACCTAAGTAGCAGGTAGATATAATCGATGGGTGCATCATTTTATAGACTGCCGCAGAAATTTAGGTTAACCAAATCTTTCGAAACCCTTCGCTGAACTTCCATTCTATTCATTAAGATGTGGCGAGACACTACAATGAGTAACGACCAAATCCTCATGCCGTTTAAGGGTGCAGGAGATGGTGACAGATATCGCAGAAGCATAATGAAAGCATATAAAATGGACAGTTACAGGCCAAATACTGCATGGTGGTACAAGCTCCCGCTGATGACAATTGGACGGAAATAACAATGCAGGGGTATGATCCAAATGAGCTAGTCCGTAACCACTGTCGAATCAATTTCCCATTTGATTTACGAAGCGTCGGAAAGGCACACATGGCAAGAGCTGCCATCCTAGCTCTTTCCTCGAATACTGTTGGCTGCGTAATGATCACAATTCATCTGACAAGACCACAACGAATAATACACCGCAACTGTGGCAGCCAGCGAGTGGAATCCTTATGACAAATGATGCAGAGAACGCAATCAACATATTCTATGAAATATCATCCCTCGCATGGTTTCCATACAGGCGTTTGTTAAGTTACACGCAAAGTAATAGCCAAGCTACGAGGGTTGCAATGTCAATACCACACCCATTAACCAACCGTAAGAAGAAGCTGTTGCTTTTCGTATTGCCATCCTCCAATTCCTGGCTCTAGGGTTATAGCACTCAAAGAAAAACCGATAAAAATATGCCCGATAGGATCCGAACGCTATGTAAACAGGGTCGATGGAAAGAGCGCTGCATGTTTTGTATACGAGGAATAACCCACTGGATCCTGCGACATATGCTGGTGTGCATTTAGAACAAAGCCTTGTCTGAAGCTTGCGCCAGGCACGGGTTGGCAGAAGAGGCACCGAGACTTTTTTCAACAAATGCAAGGAACAACCATCAAACCCGACGAATTCACGATTGCCAGCATTCTCCCTGCATGAGCTAAGTTGGGGAACCTGGAACCGGGCATGGAGTTTCTATGAAGGTTTTTTAAACAGTACAACAGGTGCATTCTCGAGTTTCATCCCTGATTGGATTAATCGACGTCCACACATTCTATCACTTCTTGAAGATGGACAAACTAGACGCTTTAGTTTCACTGAGGGCCTATCTCGGAGTTGTCATTGTCAGTGTGCAAGTCGGGCTGGCCATAGAGGTGGCCATTTCCATGGTAAGAGTGATATTGTGTGCCACGAGGCCTCATATTGCAGTCCTTGGAAGCACTCCCAAATGGGAACTTCGAAGTTGGAGTCCACATCGCTGATGTTACAAATTTTGTTCACCCGGGTACACCTCTTGATGAAGAAGCTTTAGAACGAGGCATGTCGGTTTACCTTGTTGAGCGGAGAATAGATATGCTCCCAAAACCACTCACTGAAGATATATGCTCCCTCCGTTCTGATGTTGAAAGATTGGCCTTTTCAGTTCTTTGGGAAATGACTTCTTCAGCAGATATTGTTTATGTGAGATTTACCAAAAGTGTTATCAAGTCATGTGCAGCATTGTCTTACGTCGAGGCTCAAGCACGGATGGATGATAGTCGCCTGGCTGATCCTATAACAATCGATCTTCGCAATATGATTTCATTAGCAAATATCACGAGGGCCAGACGGATTGAGAGAGGAGCTCCGACTCTCGCATCTGCGGAGGTCAAGTTTGACATAGATACTGAAACACATGATCCACTTGATATTGGTATTTATCAAATTCGTGAGGCAAATCAAATGGTCGAGGGGTTTATGCTAGCTGCAAATGTTTCAGTTGCTGAGAAAATATTAAAATACTTCCCTTTGTGTTCACTTTTGAGGCGTCATCCAAGTCCAACGCTAGAAATGTTTGAACGTTTGTTGTGCATAACAGCATCTGTTGGAGTTGAGCTGGACATTTCATATTCAAAAGCGTTAGCTGATTCTCTTGATTGTGCTGTGGATGATGATCCATATTTTAACAAGCTGGTCCGAATTCTTACGACACGCTGCGTGACCCAGGCAGTTTATTTCTGCAGTGGAGACCTCACTCCTCCTAAATCCCATCATTATGGTCTTAAGACCCAGATTCTTTAAACATAGAAAGGAGAAAAATTATGTCTATATCCCCAGAGAATAATCAGGCAGCGTTTAAAGAGTTGACAGAAGCGTTACGAGGAGCAGGCCAGCATTATCAATACCCCACTTGTCAGATGATTAGTAACGGTTCCAAGAGCTGGCAGATGCGCCTGGCAGTTGCAGAATGCCATGAAGAGGAAACACTTCAGATTCCCGGAAAACAAAGAGTTTTATTTTTCTTTAGACTGATAGAGAGAAGAGAGAAAGGGGGGGGGCGCATGAGCGCAACACTGAAAAAACTTCTTTCGAAGAGAGTTTCATTGTAATGATTGAGTTTTTGTAAACCAGACTGGAGTAATAAAGATGATTTTTGCTTGCGACTGTGAGATTCATCACAATCGATTTCTTTTAGCATGTTTTTCTTCTCTTTCAGATGTGTTAAAACTGTTTGGATTTCATTTATGTGTTTCCTTACTCGCAGCTGAAATTGTTTTACCATAGCTTTATGTCTTCCTTAATCCATCACAACTGCATTACATTTTGTTTTCTTCTAACTGATGGGCTTCGTTACACTTTAGTACGACCACTACTGTAACGAAAGGATTTGGGTTTTGTGTGATTGTTTATTGTCTTTCCTCTGCACCAGCTATTAGCTGTGTAAGACCAATCTGCATTTCCATAACTCTACATGTATCCTTTGCTACGTCGACCTTTCCTTTTTCTTTCCCCTACCACATCATGATTTATCAAAGTGCTAAAAGATAGACCTACTTTGCCTCACTTTCTGCAAGTTATTTAATCTCTGCTATTATCTCTTTTCTTCGGTTTTCATTTGACTCCATTCCCAATGGACCTTTTTCCTGGTTTAACCCTCAAACCCCACAAATCCAAGACCATCTTTTACCCATAAATCTGCCCACCTTTTTCACACTACTAAAATTCCTATTGTGACATTGTTCGAGAGATCCCTCTCGGGTTGGAAGGGGCAGCTCCCAATCCAAAGTGGTTCGAGGTTGCCTCAGGATTGATTTGCTACAACCCATTTTAGTTCTGAGTAACAACAGGATCCATGGTCATTTCATGAAATATACAAGGCTTTTGATGTCAAAGATATCCCTAAGTATCCTAATAAATGTTTTCCAGAATGGTGGGAGGATTTCCCTAAGTTTGATGGGGACCATTCATTGGCCATCCCACATGTGATAAATGTCTTGAAACATCTGAGAAAGATCAAATTGGAACTTGGGAGCCCTACATGAGGAGGGCCTTTTGGACCTGTTAGCCCCCATTTTTAGGTATAACTAGGAGATCATGTCTCGAGGCCCACAGGTCCTAGATATGGAGTATCGAGAGCTAGATCAACTTTAGCATGGCCCAAGAGGGCCCACCTTTTCTTCTTTTTTCAGTGCCTCTATCTTGTCAGCAACAACATCCATCACCATTGGCTTGGTCTTGTGTCAGAGATGGTTCTTGTTCCATGAGGTAGTGAGTCCAGGTATCATGGTATGTGTCACTTTGATCATCAAAACCCTTGAATACGTGCATTTGATTCCTTTTGTTTCTAACAAATGCTTGGATCTTATACTTGCCCACTTGACCATGTCTGGGGGGAATGACAGGATCCCTAGTAAGCCTGTGTTCATAGGTTTTGGTTTGCCACTGGGGGGATTTATGAAAATCCATCGTTCGCTCCCGTCATAGCACCACTTTTTCATCTTTCTTCCCTCTCATCTATCCCATTACACTTGTCCGGGCACTGGGTTGACCTATCTTTTGAGGATTGCACCTTACCTAGTGGGAAGAAGGGGCTAAAGGCCCAAAAGGTAAAAGCAAGATGAAAAAGATAAAAGCCTTAGAATAAGAACTCGAGATGCTTCACCCAAGGATCCCTGAGAAAGCAATAAAAGGCTTCTCAGCAAGAAACAAGAGGGGACCATAAAAAATATAATAAAACAAGACCTAGTCAAAGGATAGGGGGTCTCATCATGAGCCAACCTATTAAGTCCATGGGTACATTACCATCAACTGGTTACCATGATAGGATAGTGTCCCTTGGTTGCATGGCCAAGGGAAAGGTGGTCTCATCACGAGCCAACCTTCTCATTTCTGTGATAGTACTTGTGGGTAACGCTCTCACCAATGGTCACCACGCCAGGGCAATGACCCATGATTAGCCTCTTGAAGAAAAAGAAATAAACAATAAAAGAATAAAGAATAAAGAATAAAAGGCATGAATGGGCTTGGAAAAAATTGCATCCAGGACAGGTGCAACTCACCTTCTACAAAGGTACCCACAGGTAAAGCTTTGCACCCTCTTCTCTCACTATACCCACTTACCTGGACATCCCTTATTCACATCACCCACTTACATGAATCAGATGAGGTCTCTTCTGGAAACTTTACTCTTCCAGTGGACACTAGCCCAATAAGATGCCCTGTCACTTTCCCCGAACTTGTATTGTAGGCTTGTGTAAAGTCTTTGAGCTTTTAACTGAGGTATTAGGGATTTTATGCACATGTTTAATAATATTGATGATGAGATGTGATTGACATTTGCTATGATCCCTGTGACTTATGAGTCCATGGAGGGCATAGCTGTTGATGTGCAGGATCATGCCCGACAGACATGTACCATGTTGGACTGGTACACATGGGGAGATGATTAGTTCGGACCTCCATGGGGATAAAGAGCTCGCTAGATGGATGCTGAGACCCCATCAGGGGGGAGAAACAAGACAAGGATGGATCAGAGGCTTTGCACCAAAGAAGAAGAGGATGTTCCACTAGAGGCACTCTGGCAAAGCTTGGCCTAGGGGGGTTGTGCCCCCTCCATTGGAACGTTGGCCCTGGAAGGCCCAGAATGTCACCCATGCTGATCATGATGTCACCCAGTCGTTTTATTTTTCTGAGCTAAGAAGAAGAAGACGCATCAAGGCCTAATTCCCCTACACTTTGATGAGCCGATTTTCTAGGGTTTGCTGGTGAATCCTTGCTATAGCAACACATTACCTGCAAACCCTCTTGTCTTAGTCTTATGCCACTTTCTTAGCTAGTCGTTTTTTCCATTGACCTAAGGAAGGAGGAGAGAGCACTGAGGCCTAGTTCCCATACACCAAAGTGAGCCTCTCTCCCCTAGGGTTTTGACCTTGAGGCCTTGCCATACCAACACTTCAATACTTGACCCTCCCATCCTTAGTCTTACTATCTTCCTTGATCCTTCAACCTCTGCATCCTCCTTTTGACTCCATTTACCCTAGGAACACACTGATCTAAGACCTAGCCTATGAGTATAATGATCAAAACAACTCTCAATACTATGAACAAAACCCTAATCATTATAACCCTAGCCTAAGACTAACCCTACTAACTTATTGCTGTCGTCATATCTTGCTATTGACATCAATGTGCAGCTAATCGTCCTACTTATGAGAAATTGAATGGTTATTTAAGGGCACTACTTGAATGAAGTGTTGATTATTACATTGAATGCCATGTTTCCTTAGCATTTATTGAAGAAGTGACATTGTGCATTATTGTTGTTTTATAAACATTGACTTCGTCAATATTTATTATTCAATTTCTTATATATTAGATAATCATTGATTATATTAAGTACTAACCAAGCGAGTAAGCTTGCATATATCTGTCTCTTGTTTCTTTGTCTCAGGTAGGTGCATCACCTATTTTGGTTATACTTCTCTTTATTGGATGATTAGTTGGATTATCTGCTCGGTGGTGACTTGTGAGGGGGGGATTTATCTTTTAGCCTTCAATCCTTTACCTTCTCAAGACCCCAGGTCACCGGGGACGTCTCCCTTGGGCCTTACCTCCCTAAACAGAAAGAACCTTCCTATCGAGGTGACATTGGGTGGGATTGGTTCAGTTACGCCAGTTTGTCTCTTTACACCTATCTTTTATCCCAACTACAAATTGTGCGATAACATGACCTATTTGGATATAATGAAGGCATTGTTTTGGAAGAAAAAGAGAATCCTCATGACCTCCTTAAGGAAAATGAAGTTCCACATCCAGAAGAACAATGCAACAACAACCATTGGATGTCCTTGACACGAGATTTGTACTCAAAATCAGAGAGAGAGAGACGTTCCATTTGCTTGAGACTGATGTATGTCACAGTCATGGTAACAAAGACAACAGTCTTAACATTCATGATGATCATGTCATCAGTTTGGACCATAGATTATGTTTGGAGCAAAGCAGTGGCACACGGTGTGCGACAAATCTTGAGGGTTTTCCTAAATCTGATGATGAGGATGGTTATTCCAAGAAAGCCACAGAAGAAGGTTTATGCCCAGAGTTTGAGGAGGTTAACATTGTTGATCACATGGACATTGAAAATCTATGAGAACAACATGACAACAACTTTGATGTGCACCATGGGCTGGAGTTATATTTCAAACAGAGCAGGGACAGATTTTATATGTTACATTTGATGGGCCATCACTATTTGATGGTGAAGATCTTGCTACCCAAGAAGACCCACATGTTATGGGTACAGGTGAGAAACCCATGGCAGTTCCAAACCATGACAATTTTGTTGCCCAGAATAGCATAGATGATCTAAGGATCTATGAGAAACATAAGGAGGGTAGTATGAGAAACATAAGGAGGGCAGTCTTGCTGATGATGTGCAGGAGCATTATATCAGGAAGGTGCAGGTGCTCCGCATAACCCACCCAAGGCAAAAAGATAGGATCGGGCAGCTTATATATTTTCCTAATAATCGGGTAAATTGAGAACATTAATTTCAACGGAAGAGGGTTTTATTCAAGGATGGAGGGTTTTATTGAAGGTTCAAATTGAGAACATTAATGTCAACGGAAAAGGGTTTTATTCAAGGACGGAGGGTTTTCTTGAAGGTAATAAAACCCGTGACTCTGAAGCCAAAAGCTATAGCATAATTGGAGAAAAGAAACACAGACTGTTAAAAAAAAAGGAAAAAATGTACTTAAATTCAAATTCAAATTCAAGAAGAAGAGAGGAAGCAGATTTAAAAAAAAATCTGGGATTGATATGCAGATGCAGATTTTTAAAAAAATCTTGGAAATGAATTGAAGAAATGAAACATAGACTATTCTGAAAAAAGGGAAGATGTACTTATCTCGGTTCCAAAGAATCCTCGCCATGCCATATGATCTATGTACCTCACCATCACTGATAAAAGAGGTTGATGCCGATAGAGATCACGTCACGTTGGAATCCATGCCTCTGCCTTCACCAACACGACCACAACCATGGAGCTATGTCTTCACCAATACGACAAAAAACATGGAACGCCAACATGACCAAAACCCAACCATGGACCTATGCCTTTGCAGACATGACCACAACCCAACCATGGACCTCTGCCTTCGCTAACCCGACCACAATCATGGAGCGCAGGAAAGGGATTCAAATTCAAGAAGAGGAGAGGAAGCATGGAGCGCGGGAATGAGATTCAAATTCAAAAAATAACGCGCAAGAGAATGTGCTTATTATATGGGATTGCTTGACCGCCCTGCCCGAACGGTAAAATTCGCATTCCAAAAGTGTGTTAAGATCGAATTTGAATTAGTTCGAACACATTTAAGATGTTCCCATTCCAAATGTCGGGTTAAATTGAAGGACTGCATGCATGCATCCATGTGGGTGGCGTGAGACCATACTCATGGGCCTTTAATATGAACACGATACCATGTCATCCTCAACTGACAACATTTTTCGAGTACGAGACTTATAAATTCTTTTGTTGGAGAGATGAAATCTCAATAATTCAATTTCAATCAAATACCTGCTTGCTTGAAAAAAACGATCCTTGAATCCACAAAGAAATAGTCATGGGCGGAAGTGGTAAAGGGGAAGAAGCACCCCAACAGCTAAGTTGGATGAAGTGCTAGGCCAGACAATCCAAAATTGATATGCTATTCCCCAGCCACCATCGTCCGGTCGCAAGAGAAAATTTGATTCAACTCGGTCAAATGTTTGTTTATAAGGTGGTTTGACGAGTAGGAAATTCAATTCAATTCAATATTAGGGGACCTTGTTCAAGATAAGTTGTTGTTTGAAAAGATGTGAGTCCCATCAACCTTATCATAGTGCACTTAGGGCGTAAAATTGGAATAGTTAACAAGTGTCTAAAGACCTACCCCTGCCATCGGGCTTCCTATACTATTGTGGTGTGGGGGCAAAACAAAAGTGGGGTGGGTAGCCTACCTACATAGTTCCGGGATAAAAAAGTAAATAAATAGGGGGGTAAAAAAAAAAGTGTTTAACAACTGTTTGGGTGATGTTTAAGGTTCACTTCTGTTTTCACGAAGGTTTATGGGTAAATCAAGTCAAGATACACTATCAAGAAAAGATAAACCCAAATTCTTGTTTTCTTCAAATACCTTTGGAAGAAAAAAAAAGGATGTTAAATTTTCTTCATGTTAAAAGCGATTCGCTCACGGATAGGCATTTTATGTTTTAGTTTATCACTTTTTCAAGTCAAGGTGACCATTAAAGAAATGCTAAATGTAAATTCAGGAGCACCCATCAACTGAGGGCAAAAATCATATTTGTTTGCTTTAATAAGTGAAAAATGCAGGTTGGCGTTTCTATGATACACGTGAAGTTATGAAAAAAAGTAGGTTAGTGTTTCTATGATACACGTGAAGTTAGGAGAAGGAT
>ML818744.1:93957-132909 GCA_009831015.1 Picea engelmannii | reverse complement strand
GTCCTTCCCTTAACATGCTTATATTCTTCCCATTTATAGGAATAGATAAATGAGATCCATCTAAAGTTAAGTAACCACCTGTTAAAGCCTGGTAGTCTCTACCGAAAATGATTGAATAATTGCTAACGAGCATGTTAATGACTTGTATATTCAAAGTGGTCTTGATCTCTGCATGGGCACAAAGGACTAAAGTTACATATTTAATATCATCGATCATATATTGTTGTTGGTTATTATAGGATATCATGCTTCTTGCATTTTCATTTGTAAAAGAGAGGACAAGTTCTTCCATAATATTCTTAGACATTACACTAGGTCCATACCTACCATCTATTAGACAACAATGAGCTATGCTATCAAAAATAATTACAAAAATATAAAAAGGTGGATTTTTTTACAGAATTTTAAAAAAAAATTACACCTAGTCTATTTACATGTGAATCATCTTCATCAAGGTTTCTGGATAAACCAGCCACTGAAGAAGGTTTAGTTTCCATAAAATTGTTAAGATTTTGTTGTTGCTCGGGGACATCGACCATGTCCAGGAGAGTTGCATATGCTTTTATGTTAGCTAATTGTTTCATTATGTTATGCTTTGATGAAGGTAAAGAGGTTGAAACCCCTTGACTTTGTGCTACTCTATCAACCTGAGGATTTGTACTCAGAGAAGAAGAGTTATGGGAAAAGGTAGTTTCAATATTTCCACCCTTTCTCTTGTCAGTATAAGATTTACTCCGAGTGTTTACTAACATTACATCTTCTTCAAGAATGAAATCTAAAACAACGACATTTGCTTCATTTCTTTTGTCAAAGATTATTTCTTGTGTTTTTTTCTTAACTTCAAAAGTGTTCTCTTCATGGTTGTCATTGCAAAAGTTACACCAAGCTCTAAAGAGAATAGCCTTTGGTTGATTATATGGTAAAGAATTAATAGGTTGGTTTCTCAAAATAGCTTGAGAAGAGGATTCAGCATGGATTGAAATGGTAGTGATCCCTTTCCTTTCAAAATCAAGCATATGATTTCTCATATCTTGAACCAACTTGAGGGCAGTCAACATTTCAGTCTTCTTAAAAAAATCTTCTTTAGGAAGACGTGTTATTTCCATTTGTTATTCATATTCTAAACATGTTTGGAGTGCAGACCCTAGGCTTTTCACATTTTTCTCTTCTAACCTCTGGCGATAAGAAGAGGGAAACGCATTATAGTATTGAATGAAAGGATATTGGTTATGAGGATGGATAATTTTTGGGATTTTATTGTACAATTTGGTGAATCTAAGATTGAAAGATTTATGGTTTCACCATTTGCAAAAACAATGTTATTATAATCCTTTAACAAATCTGTTGGATTCTTGGTCTGCCCATATGTTGATTTAAACTAGTAAACTACTTCATCCCAAGTTGAAAAGACTTTAGGAGGCAATTTGAAAAACTCAGTAGCAACTTTTCCTTCTAGAGAATTAACGAATAATTGCATACATGTATTATTATCATTTGCTCATATATTGTGGCATGTATTAGAAAATGCACTAAGATGTTCTTTAGTAGAAATGGTGACATTTCCTGAAAATTTTAGCAAATGATATTTGAATTTGGGAAGGGGATTAGTAGTTGGAAAAAGATCTAGAGGTAAGGACACAAGCCATGGTGTGGTTTTCGCATCTTCCTCAAACTGGAATAAACTGAATTTCTTGATTACTTTGGCAGGATTGGAGGTAGATTGAATAAGAATTTTATGGCTAAAAATACTCTCGATTAAAGAAGAGGAAGAGGATTGTGAACAAGAATATTGACCGGTACCAAAAGAACTGAAATATGTCATTTTGTAAGTGATAGGGATCAATGATATTGAAGAGCTAGAAGAATCAGACAAAGATCTACGATGTTTTCCTTGTATGGTTTCAAGGACAACGTTTCTTCTTCATATATTAAAGACAAGTTTAAATTATGGAGACAAAACTCTAGTTCTTCGAAAAAATGAGAACCAAAGGACATAAGAAAATTTTCTTAACAAGGAGGCTGATTTTTGGCTAGCCTTTGTTGGGCCTCCCACCATTCTCTAATTCTAATGTCTTGAGAAATAACCTCCCAAGATTGATTAAGTTCAATTCATGTATAGGTTGTTTCCAAAATTGTATTAAACAAAGTTAAAGAAATGTTGGTTTGATCATCTAAACCATGTCTAATGTTAGGTTGATGCACTATAGGTATGGCCATGAAAATGGTAAATAGATAAAATAAAATAAAATAAAATAAAGGTTAAATACAGAAAAATCCAATAAATACAACAAAGAGATACAAATACCAGAGAAATATTGAAGATTTCCCCAGCATGGTCTCCAAATAAATTTTGATGAAAAACAATGGACTTATCCTAATACCGACATTTTGAATTCCGCCTGGCCAGAGAAAAATAGTCGGGATTATCACCCTGTGTTTATAGCCTCTTTTAAAAAAAATCAATTAATTCTCAAGAAATATATCCTTGGAATTAATGTTATATTTTATAATTGAAGTATGTCTAAGAAAAAGAAAATATTCATAACACGAAATATTTTTAAAAATTTTGAAAAACTTTAGAAATAAAAATCCGATAAAAGATTACACATAAAACTCAAATGAGACTTCAAAACCATCCAAAGATTTTATTTATTCAAGTCTGAAATACATCCAAAAATGTTCTTCATACCCAAAAGGTAAGGACCAAAATGAGACTTAGTAGTAAAAAATGGTATATTACATCATACAAAGACTACTGGTATCTTTAAGTAAACCAAGACTAAAACAAAGTTGAAATGACAGACCACAAATATCACTACCTTGACTCTGCACAAAATCATTAATCAACACTGAAAACTAATTCATAAATCTAATAAGAATCCATAGACTATCAAAGACAGATGATCAACCTTGTGATGTATATCAACAAATCAATACTTATTGGCTCTCCTTATTGCCACCTTCAGTGGGATCCTACTATCAACGAGAATTCCTTAGAACTTATGTATTTCAGAGATGAATGAAATAGTAAAGTAATGTCACTTAAGAAGCAAGAGCAGATCTTATCAAAGTTGTTCTCTCTATCACTCCTCCTCTTGTTTGTCCCTTGAAATCTTCTTTTTTTTCTCCAAACATAGTTTGAGAAGTTCAACTACTTTTAGTTAAGTCATTAACTAATTTTAGTTAATGGGGACAAATCATAAAAAATAAAAAAATTAATGATAAGGATAAAATAAATACAAACTAATAGGTGGGGACCCCCTAATGACCTTTTGTTTAAATTTTAAACATATCCCCCTTGTTCCTCCTTGAGAATATACAAATATATGTCATTAAGCATCCATTTAATCATCAGCATAACATATGTACAAATCAACTCATACATCATTTGTAAAAACCCTTGTGACTCCCGAATGATAAATATATTTATTAAAATAAATATATCAAATTGGTGTCTAAGTCAAAAGCTGCCACAATATGTCAAAATAAATATACCATCCACTGTCCTAAAAATAATATTGTTGTGAAAATAACCAAAATTGATGAATAAAAAATATTTCCAAAGCATACCATTGTCCAAAAAATAACCAGAATTGTCCTCAACAGTAAACATCATAATAACGCTATAAAATCAGAAGTCATATTTTTTATGTGAGGCGCCTAGCATCTGTTTATTATCCTGCAGCTTAATGAATTTTGAACCCTTATCAATTGGTGCTTTAACTCTTTTTGTTGGTGCTTTTGGATGCATGTCCTCAAAGGAAATATGTTTACTTTCAATTTTTGGACGTTTGGCATGAGAAGTGACCGAATGTGAGGAGGTCATTGACTGATCAGAATTGATATATTGGGCAGGTCATTTTCCTTTTCTAGGCTTAGGCTCTTGAATTTGAGATTTTATCTTTTTTAATGGTTGAGCAAAGATTGAATGAGAAGCCTCTGATGAAATATGGAGAGTAGATCACTTTGGAGGAGGTGGAGGTAATGGTAATAAAGTTGTATCCATCCTTGAGCTTGATGTTGAGGAGGATTAAAAATTTCATCCCAACCATCATTGGCTAGAATTTCGGGAGGTAATGAAACATGTGGTGGTACAAGGATACCAGAAATGATTGGATGAGGTTGGATGGGTGTTCTTTCAGGTGGAGGACGCAGTTGGAAATCCCCTTGTCCTGCTAAGTTCAAGAAATCGCGTTGTAGGAGTTTATTAAACTCCTTAAAGTTAGCATTGAAATGGATTAAGAAGAGGAGTATTTTATTTTCCCAAAATTCGTTTGGTCTTCTCCCTCTATCCTTTTTTCCTCTACCACCACTGCCTCTACTGAAGAATCTCATATATAAGTACAAGGTAAAGTTAGAGCATGCATACAATAGCTAATAAGAATCAAATATTATTTGCATAAAATAACTTAGAAATGGCTTTGTTGACAACAAACAACATGCAAGCAATCAGTGAGATAGAGGAGAAATCAGTCAAGATTATCAATTATGCCCATCAACTCTTCTTCATCACATAAGTAATTATCATTCAAGAACATGGGAGAAACAATGTATTTTGGAAATATGATGGGATTTTGATGTGCGAAAAGTGAAATAATGACAAGGAAATGTAATGGCGCGTGTCCAAAAATAATCTATCATTGAACACAAAATCTCTTCATAATTTCCCTGTCAATTTTACATCCACTTCTGCCAATCCTTAAATTTTGAAAATTAACCATGCATCAGGGGGAAAACCTTTTGAAATAAGATGAATATAGAATTGGGAGCTCGGAATAACTCATGTAAAGTGAAAATATGAGGGAGTTGGCCATGAGCAATATAAATCGAATTTATCAAATATAACCAGTCTGCAACATACTTCTTCAAAATCTGACCATAACCATATATGTATCCTAATCATAACATATTCTTGTTTCCAGTATCAACGTCATTTATTAAGAAATATTCAATCTCATAACATGGGAGGAAAAATAAATGAATATTTGAAATGATGGATGAATATGGGGATGAGAGAATAGGTTATAGAAAGTGAAAATATGAGGGAATCGATCATGTGTAAAGAAATAAAACATTTAAACCTCGAAACAAATATCATTCCATTTAACTATTCAGGCCATGAGCAATGATATGCAAACATATGCCAAACTCAATTTAACCCATTTTTGCCAATAGTAGTATTCAATGAATACACACCACTTATATTACCACAGTAAAATCATTTGTTTGAGGATCAAAATAACACAAGTAATGTGTCTTTTTCAAAATTGAGCAGACTTTTCGATAGATGTTTTTAAATTCAAACTATCACCAGACTGTGCGATGTCTTCTTAAATTCAAGGTTTGACAATGAAAATATTCATTTTTCAAAACTGATATGAACTATTCCCAAATATCCTTTTGTAAAACAAAAAATAAACAGGGTTGAAGAAGATATGCATCATCTTACTATTCCAGATTCCCAACATATCAGACATTATTTTCTAGAAAAAGCCATCGCATCCCCAAAAAAAATCAATGCATATTAAACTATTCATTTTCCAAAAATGGTCAAGGGTTCAAACTGATCACACTTATCTAAAAACTTCTCGTAGCATTTTAGAGGGCATTAGGGTTGCCAATCTCGAGAGATACTCAAATTGTTATTGTAAGCTCAAACATTTTTTTTAACATGTAGGAATATGAAACCCTAGGGTTTAACAACAAAAGATAGTTTAACTTCTTATATCAACTAATTCGAGTGATAAGATAATTTTCCAATGCTCAGGTTCGAAACCAGACTGAAAATTTCCCTTTGAACCATGGCTTGGGACAACATTTCTGATGGGTGTTCTATATGCACTAAAAAACACTAAAAACCCTCAATTAAATTGTCAACCCAGGGTAAGTAAACTTAGAGTTGTAGTACTATAAGTGCCAAGGTAGAAAGGCTAGAGGTAGTATAGTCTAACTAAGGAAATGGGCTATCTAAGGGCTAATATACTTAAGCAAAGACTATTAATGGTCAAATCCTATTAAGAAACTTAAACTATTTATCCTAAGTAACTTTTGAACAAAGGATCGATGGATAGTCCTAAGAAAGAAAATGAAAACTCTACTTAAAGAAAATTAACTTAATCATGACAATAAGAAGAAGTAAACTATCTATTTAATCTATCTAATGAGCAATAACAACAGCAAACTACTTTAATTAACCTACTCAAATTCAATAAGCAGGAACAATTAAGCAAATGAACAAGCAAGCAACTACCCTATTAAAGCAAATAAACAAGCAAGCAACTACCCTATCAAAGAAAGTAAACAAGCAAGCAATCAACTAACTAACCTATGGTAACTTCTATAGCAAGTAAACTAATCAAAATTACTCAATAAGCAACTAATCAAATTAATAAGCAAGTGAACTATATTCTGAAATTAAACTTCATAATTACTTCTAACTTACGAAAGGAAATCCTAATCTACTAAATTCAAAGCATCATGACAATAAAAGTAATCAACAACTACTCTTTAATCTACAATAAGAAAACTATTATTTAATCTACCAAAGCAAGAAGACTATTCTCTAATCTACAAAAGCAAGAAAACTCAAATATAGTGTTGATGGTTATGTCTCTGGTGTCTTATGATATCACGATGGCATTTAACAATTAATGATAACTCAAGAGGGATAAACTCAATATTGACTTTTATAGAAAAGTGAAAGGTATGAATTAGGCAATCTAGTGAGAACATAGCCATTATAGAAGAAACATCATATACCCTGCATATCCATGTGATTCTTCAATTCATGCATTAATCATCAACAATATGGAAACACTTCTATTAAATTCAAACACATTCTATGCCAATGTAAGAAAATTCATACTACTTAGAGATTCATAACTGAAAACTAAACTTAATAATCAAACTTCGAATTAAAATTGCAACCTATATCTAGAATGGAAATTGCACAAAGTAAATTAAACTAATCTTATTTTAACAAATTAAATTGCAAAGGGAAATACTCATAAAACATAAATCAAATCCTATTTCTATTTCAGCATATGACAAGAAAATAAATAAGAAAACTAAATAACAACTAGATAAGCAAATTAAATAGCAATTAGATAAGCAAACTAGAAATGAAAACTAAAACTAACAACTATCAATCCACCGAAACTTGCCAAAGAAACCATGAACTAAATACTTTGTTTTAACTCTGTTTTTAAACTCTATTTCAACATATAGAAAATATAATTACCATCTAATTACACACAGGGGTTAGTATCTAAACTTGCAAGTTGTTTCCTATAAATTAAAAATCCATTACATATTAACACTAGCCTTCATAATAACCTGCAAAACTGAACTGAAGCAATTAAATTATGAATAGCAATTTACACAGTAAATAAACATAATAAAACTCATGTACAGGAAATAAAATAAATGATGATTACACTATATGAATTCATAAGCTAATTGACTAAATATTCACCCATACCACTGGTGGGCCCCCCAGCAGGTCGTGGCTACTCCTCAACGATGAATCACGAGCTCAAGCAACACAATTTCAGCATTAAAAATTAAAAACATAGTTTTAGAAAAAAAATGTCTGAAAATGGAAAAACAGAGCTTAACTATCCTTTTCCTCTCTTAACTATTTGTCTTACCACTAATGTGGTATTTATAGAGTTTACAAGATGAGAGGTCAACCACTGGAAGGGTCGACCTCCTCTAAAAACAGTAAATCGCATTTAATGTGTCTTAACCGTCGGTGGCTTCTAGAAACAAAGAAAGCTAATAAACACCCAACATAACAACCCAATCCAAGTTGTCAAAATCTCAGTAGCTGGAGGCCACGAGCACAAGAAAAATCCATGTCTCTAACTCGCCCATCGTTGGCCGCCAATATGATAATCGCCAACTCGCCCATGGTTTTAGTGTCAGACGGAGTGTCGGTTGGAGCGCCGGATGGAGTACCGGATGGAGTGCCGGATGCAAAAACAACCTGTGATTTTGCCCTGTGACACACAAAACACGAATTATCTTCTTGGAATCATTAAAACATGTTGAATTATACTTAAAACCATCATAAAACATCAATCATATGTACCTGGTATGAACCACGACGATTTAATACGAAAACCCTTCAAAACTCTTCAAAACAGGAAAACGCACATACAATATTGGCCAAAAAGGATCTAATCATTATCATTAAATTAACCATATCACGAGCCCAACATTACCCCCACACCTAATATTTTGCAAGTCCCACTGCAAACAAAAAGGAATTGCCCCTCATAACTAAGATTTCTAAGAAGGATCAACTTTAGAAGCTTCTCCTTCTTGCCATGAAGATTTTGTCTTGTGCCACTTTTGTTGTTTCAATTGTGCCATGAGGTTGCGATAGGTTTTGTTCATCTCGTCAACCAACCGTTGAAGGGAATTCAAATTTTATTGGAGGATTGCATTGTCATGGTGAAGATGTGTGTCCAAAGTCTTCCTCTATTCCAATTGTTGCAACAATTGAAAATTTTCTTGTTGTAACTTCTCAATGGCTGGAGCGGCATCAGATATCTCGGAGGAGGGATTAGATCCCTTGAAATATGCAGAGTGTTGATCATTCTCAGGATCTAGGGTAGGCATCTGTGAGGTAGGAGTAATAGGGGGTTTATGAGGATAAGTAGGTTTGGATTTTGTCTTTCTTTGAGGCTTCAATTCGTCTGCAAACACTTCCCTAAGTCTTTTGTGAGGGCTTTCGGGATCAGAGGATACTTGGATAGGGTCTGAAGTAGTCAGGGGTTTTGCATAAGGTTTTCCTCTTGTGCTCCGGGTACTCTTTCAAAAGGGTCCTCTATTAAATCGATTAGCTCCTCTCTTATTTGTGGGGACTGCAGGAAAGTCTTATTGAATTACTTCTTGTATCTTTTTGGGTGTGGGATCAAGAGATGTTAAAGGCGTCGAGAGGTTAGCGATAGGCTTCTTGGTCTTTTTTCCCGATGAGGTTGCATAGGTATCAAAAAGCTTCTTGGATTTTTGTTCCGGTAAAGAAATGGCTTGTGCAGGAGGGTTTGGAGTCTTTAGAGAGTGGGGTTTGGATGGAGAAATAGTCCTTAGATCCAGTGTCTTTTTGCTAGTCTTGATTGTCAAGTGAGGGTTTGCAAATTGGTAAATGAACTCATCCCAAGTTTGCCCCTATTTTTCAAATTCAGCTAAAACAAGGAGCGCTCTTTAAAAAGTAGAAGGGAAAATTCAATGGTTTATTGAACTCAAAGTGAGATAACAATCGAAAGTGACAGGCTTTAAAGGTGGAATATCTACCTTCACATGTGATCAACCTAGTGATGACTATGAGAGGGTTAATTATACCCTCTCTTATCCACTCCTTGGAGTATCCTTTATCTCCAGAGATGTTCTGAAATTCTGGTTTAAAATCCCTGTTATAGCTCGATCGTAGCAACTAGTGGTTTTTAAACCATCTATCCCCAATTCTTGGAAGCTTTGTGGTTGTGGCTATGGATTCCTCCAATAACCCAAAGGTGAGAGACCCCACATGCGTTGTCTTTCCATCAAAACCAAGGGTGAATTGCATTGAAATGCCATCGTCGTGGCCCTGCAAGTGAGACAAAAAAGGCCCCCAGCCTACGCAAAGAAACACTTCCCTACACTGTGCAAATTCAGGGATGGTGAAGAGGTCAGCGTAGGAGGATGTCTCATACCATTTGGGCATCGTGACAGTGTGGAGAAGTGGACAGAGGCAAAATTCGATAGAGGATGGATGTAATCGGGCCAAGGAAGGGCACGATTAAGCAAAGGTCGAGCGCAATTAAGCAGGGGTCGAGTGCAATGTGGACAGAGGGGAACAAAATGAGACAAAGGATGAGCAAGTTTAAAATAGGGGTGAACGCAAATGAGCAGAGGGAGAGTGTGAGGAATGAATGGGATAACCAAATCGAGTGATCCCTCCATTTTTTAGTGTGCCTAAGGTGGAACAGTTGCATTCATGTGCGCACGAGTTTCCATGTGTGAGTGTTGATTTCGAATTTGAAGGCATGTTGTGGGAGGTGATTGTAATGATGAAGAGGTTAGATCAATGTCCAAGTATTTGACTTGGACATTTGATCATGAAAATGTCTAAGGTTACATCATTCAATCTTAATTGTCATAAACTAATTCAAATAAATGTCATTGATTCCTGGTTACCTGAAATTGTGGACAGTTACTGGTGTATATTTTCATATGGCACTTCGCTCGGCACCTCATATGGCACCTCATACGGAACTCCATATGGCACTCCATATGGTATCTCTGTGCGAAATGCATGTTTACCTCCTGTAATGGATAGATTGCAATCTTAGAATGATTTTGACAATCACAATGAATAGGAGCAGAGGCAGAGTGTTACATTATTATTTATTTATCTACCATTCTTACTCAATCAACTCGCATAAGACATGTAATTTCAATTCTGCAATGAACAGTTTGTAACGAAAATAAACAAATAAAGTGGTTTGTTAAGGATATGTACAGCGATTTATAACACAGAGGGAATTAGCATTTCAAAAAAATAAAATGACTGTTGATGTAATAACCTATGTCATGAAAACAATACACATAAATTTTTACAAAGATTCACTTCTTCTAGGCAATGTTATAATTTTTCAACTCATGAACCCCTCCTCCACACCTAAGTATTGTGACACCCCACAATCAAAAATATAGGAAACCAATCAGTTCTCCCAATAGCCGAAGATTTACAGCTTGTTAAGTGTAGAGATAAATTTCACAGATTGGTATAACAAGATGGTTAGAAGATGGCCCCACCTATAGGATAAGAGATCCTATATACAGATAAGAAGAGGTAGGTGAGAGAGTTTCAAGATAGTCTCAAATTCAGTTCCCAATGGAAAATTTATGGAGTTCATTAACCTTAGCTTAACCATATATACTTCATGTCAGCGTTGTCTACAAGTAATGTCATACATCAGGACAAGTTTAGATTTCTTATTTATTTTTTTGACAGATTGTCATCCTCACTAGGTAGAATGCCCCGCTACCAGCAAGCATGTTCAGTACTCTGGCGGGTTTACCTAGTCTTACCACAGGCTGATACCCACTGTCAGCAGACCTGTTCAGTATCCCAGCAGGTTAGCCTCTTACACCCTCAGAGACTGGCCCACCATCTTTTAAGATTTTAGTATAAGATTGCTTTGTGCAAGAAGATGGGGAACAGCTCTGAAAACAATTGTTTTCTTCTTTTTTCTTTTTTTTTTAATTGGGATGGTATTTATGTTAGAGAATGAATTTTCGTTATATATACCTTAGTGATTGTTCTGATGTAAGGGGTACTTAAGCAAACGTAGCCTATCTAAAGATATGACATAATCAAGTATTTTTAGTGTGTAGTGGATGGTACCATTGGGAAAGAACAGAAAGGTATCTTTAGGCTCAACTCATTTTCTTCCTTTTCTGGATGTTTCCCTGGCTAACAGCTAATCAAACCTCCTTATTACTCTTTAATAAAGATACTTTACTCACTTACTCGGGTTTCTTGGGAAAACTGTACGAGAGACCTCTAATATTGATGGTTACGGTATCACTTCCTTATATAGTGGTGAAGATTTTCAAGAGCAACTGCTTTTTAGAATTCCTTAAGAAAAAGAGAAGATGAAAATCTTTGCAAAAATATGGCTAACTACAGCAAGTCATTATTCATTTGATGCTTAGCAGACAACAAGGTTCAAAGATAGCAATATTTTGAAGAAAAGTCCTTCTTTTATATTTCCTTGAAACTGTCTACTCCTGGTGAAATAAATACCTACAAAAATCTCTAGAATTGCTTATCAACAAAATTCAAAATTATTTACATATGTACAGTAGAAAAATCAGAAAACATTCAAGAACAAGGGGGGACTTCCCCATCTACTAAGGCCAATGCCTTGTCAGTTGACGTGACCTATATAAAATCTTCTTTGGAAATGGGCTTGTGATAAAATTTGAGTCGGTGTCCATTTACTACAAAGGAGACTTGTTCATTGTCAATTGTTTTGATTTTCACAGCTCCATTTTCATATACAGTGACTAGCTCTTAAGGGGCCAATTGTTTTGATTTTCACAGCTCCATTGTCATATACAGTGACTAGCTCTTAAGGGGCCAACAACCAGGTGGTGATTTTTCCTTTGAAGGTTTTAAATCGGGAATCAAACAACAAATCCCAATCACCAGGTTGGAAGTGTTTCTTCTTAATAAAATTGTCATGCCACTTGCTCCTCTGGTTTTGGACTAACATTGTTCATTGGATAGCATCTTGCTTGATCTCATCCAACTCATTCAATTGTAGGGATCATTGTTTATGAGCCTCATCTAAGTTTAATCCCAATTCTGCGGCAATACGGAAGGTCCTTACTTGGAATTCTATTGGTAGAAGTACTTGTTTCCCATACACTAGCTCATAAGGGGTATGTTCGATGGTGTTTATCCAGGTGGTCTGATATGCCCACAAAGCCTCTGGAAGACTATCAGCCCAATCTCACTGATGTAATTGAACAATCTTGGTTAAGATAGCTTCCAGAACTTTGTTTGTAGATTCTACCTGACCATTATCTTGTGGGTGGTATGGAGAAGATTTACAGTGTTTAATCCCATATTTCTCTATTAGATCTCTCATCAACTTGGAAGTGAATTGAGTGCCTTGGTCTGTAACAATTTCATGAGGGACACCGAAGAAAGTAAATATGTCTTCATAGATGAATTCAACAACAGATTTTTTTGTAGCCCTCAATAGGACTTTTGCCTCTACCCACTTGGTGACATAATCTGTACAAACCAAAATATAGTTTTTCTTACGAGACATGGGTGAAATTGGTCCTATAAAGTCAAGGGCCCATTTTTCGAAAGGTTATATCATAACTTGGGCACGCAAGTGCATTTCGTCAGTTGACGTAGGTCTTCCTATCCTTTGGAAACTATCACAACTCCTCACATACTTGGCAGCATCTTTGAATATGCTAGGCCAATAGTAACCCGAATGTAACACCTTATGTGATCTATGTTTGTCATAAAAATGGCCACCACATGGTCCATCATGACAACTTCGTAGGATTTTTGGTACATCGTCTTCTTGGACATGTCTACAAATAATCAAATCAGGACCTGTACGAAAAAGGTCATGGCCAACCCAAGAGTAATTAGCACTTTGCGTGATAATTTTACGTTTTTCATGAGGTGACAAATGAGATGGTAACTTCCTAGTAGCCAGATAGTTTTCCATATCCGCAAACCATGGGGTATTTACAAAGAGATAATAAAGGTGCTCATCTGGGAAACTATCATCTACAAGAATATCATCATCCTAATTTTTTATGCGTGAAATAAAATCAGCTACCAACTTCTCCTTTCCAGGTCGGTCAAGCACGGAACTCTTGCAATAGCAGTAGCCACCTAGTCACTCAGCCATTAGTTATGGGTTTATTCATGAGAAATCTAATGGCAGAATGATCTGTATGTACAAATACCTTGTAACCTGTGATGTAGTGACGAAACTTATTGATAGCATGAACTATTGCCAAGAATTCCTTCTCGGTAACTGTGTAGTTTAACTCGGCAGGGGACAAGTTCTTGATCACAAAATAAATGGCATATGAATGTTGGTCTTATTTCTTCCCTAATACCCCTCCTATTGTAGTGTCAGAGGCATCAATAGATATGTGAAATGGGAGAGTCCAATTGGGCCCTCTAAGAACTAGTGCCACAGAAAAATTAGCTTTCAAGGTTTCAAAGGCAGTTTGACACTGCTCAGTCCAAACAAAATCAACATCCTTTATTAGAAATCCAAACATGGGTGCAACATTCTTTGTAAAATTTTCAATAAATCGTCGGTAGTATCTGTCAAGTCCAAGAAATCTTCTCACCTCTTTCTGAGTCTTGGGGGGTGGAATTCTAACAATGACCTCAATCTTTGCAAGATCAACTTTGATCCCTTCAGATGAAACGTGATGTCCCAAAACCACTCCTTCAGTCAACAAAATTTTACATTTTTCATGACTTAGAGATAGGTTCATTTCTTGGCATATGATAAGGACTTTTTCTAAGTTATCTAAGGCTTACTAGTAAGTGTTGCCATATATTGTGAATTCATCCATGTATACCTCTACACAATCATGAATAAGATCGACAAATATCCCTAGTATTGCTCGTTGAAATGTGGCAGGAGCATTACACAATCCAAATGGAAAGACCCTATAGGAATAGGTGCCCCAAGGACAATTAAAGGTAGTTTTGTCCTGATCCTCAGGTGCTATGAGAATTTGATTGTACCGGCTATATCCATCTAAAAAGGAAAAATACTTCTTTCCAAACAAGGTATCCAAAACTTGGTCGATGAAAGGAAGAGGAAAGTAATCCTTCAGAGTGGCTTTGTTGAGTTCCCAAAAATCAACACAAATCCTCCATTTCTCGGTCACTTTATTTGGAACCACTACAAGTGGGGATACCCACTTACTGTCAGAGATGGGATAAATAAATCTGACATTTAATAACTTTTGGATCTCCTCTTTTACTATATCTTTGAGTGTTGGGTTCATCCTTATCTGGGGTTGCCTAACAGGTGTTTATTCCCCCTAGGTATATATGTGGTGGATACATGCGTCAGGGTGTATACCCTTCATGTCAGTGTATTCCCAGGTGAATTCCCCTGATTGTTCTTTAAGGATACTTACTAACTGTTTTTGTTGGTCTGCATCTAGCCCGGAGTTTATATGTAGAAATTTCCATGGGCTAATCTCGTATGGAATGGTATAAGACATTGAAGACTCATCTATCTTGAAGATAAAAGATGTCAAAGACAAAATGGATGGTTCAAGTTGTTCCTGAAATTCTTCCCCAATCATGTACTCGAATTGGGGAAAAGATTGTGGAAAATCAACACATGTGATAGTAGAAATGAATTAGTTTAGCACATTTTCCGTTGTGTGCTCCTGAAGTTCCCAGGCATGGTCACTTGGAAACACAGGTTCTTCCCAGTCCTCATTCTTGTATGGACATTCAAGCCACCATAGATTCTCCATGATAGGCTAGGATGAATGGTATATGGTGAGCTTCTGGATAGAAAGTCCATTTGAGATGGTCATTTCTCCCTCTCTACAGCCAATAAATGCATTTGATGTGGCTAACCAAGGTCTTCCCAAAATAACGGGATGGACTTTGGTAGGATCCTTTGAGTGGATGACAAGAAATTCTATTAGGTACTCCCATGAGGCTAAAGTAACTATGATATCATCCAAAATTCCTTCAGGTATAACCCTGGTCTTATCTGCTAATTCCAAAATGGTTGGGGTAGGCATAAGAAAAGGTTTTAAATGTAGTTCCTCCAAGGTAGTAACGACCATAAAATTGATGGCTTCTTCTAGGTCTATGAGAGTGTTTACAATGGAGACCTCATTAATGGTTATGGTCACTACGGGGTTTCCTGGGTTCCCATGTTTTGCTACCTTAGGCTGCTCTTATATGTACTCAGAAAGTTCTCCTATCAAATGCACTGTTGGAGGATCCTTCTACTTCCTACATAGCTTCTTAATACACAATTCTTTGACTACCTTATTGTAGATTGGAATACCCTTAATGGATTGTAGCAAGGGAATCTTGACACAAATATTCTTCAATTCATTCAAGATGTCAAATTTTGGTCGGGTGGTAGGTTTCTCAATTACTAATCTTTTTGGATAAGGAGGGGCCTTCGTAATTTGTGAAGGTTCATTTCGGGGAAGCTTGGGTTCTTGATCCTTAGGAATAATAACATCTTCCCACTTAGTGTCATCCATGGGTTGCTTGGGGGTTTCTTCTTCTTCTTCTTCTTCTTCTTCTTCTTCTTGGATGACTATTGAAGGTCTCTGCCTATCCAGAACTTTTCCCGACCTCTGTTGAATCTCTTGTAATGGAACAGGAGTAATAACATATGTTGGGAAGGCATGCATCTCAACATTGTGAAGAGGTTGAGTGGGCCTATTATCGGGATTGGGCACTAGTTGTGCTGGTAATAATGTTGGTCTTGGGGAGCTTGCATTATGATATTGGTGTGGTTGTTGTTGTGGAATAGGACGTAAAGGTGGTGGAACAAAACCTGGCAGAAGTTGCGGAGTGTTCGGTGGAAACTGAGGATAAGGATGGTTGGGAATAGGGATAGGTGGATCTTGAGGGTTCCCTTGGTTATGTCCTCCTCTCCATCCTTGAAGCCAAGGATGTTGGTACTGTGCAGACCAGTTTTGCCAACTTGGTGAGTTCCACTATTTTTGTTGTTAATAATAGGGTGGAACTTGAGATTGTGGATCTAGGTATGTGGGTTGGTTCCTAGGCTACCATGGCCTCCTAGGTCCATAAGAGGATTCCCCATGATCCCCACTCCTATAGATGGCTAATAAACTGGGCAATAATGGACATTTTTCAGTTGAATGGTCTTTTGTGCAAAAGCCACAAATTGAAATGTTATCTAATGGGCATTCCCTTGAGTAATGCTTCCTTCTGCATCTTGGGCAATATATGCTTATTGTTTCATTTTCCTCCTCATGTTGCTTTTTAATTTTTAGGGTGTCCAATGGGGAACCTATTGTGCTTAAGATATCTATCTTGATTTTTTCTAAAAGGATCCCTATCTTTGCTCTTGTGATACCACTTGAACTAACTAGTTTTAAGTTTCTATTATAAGGGTCTCGAACATTCTTTCCTATTTTAGCTCTACTCCTCGAATAATTCTTACACATTTCATAGATTTAGGCAAATGGATTAAGGGAGATGTCACCTGATGCCATCAGGTTAAGGATCTCTAGGTATTCCTCTGAAATTCCCTTAATGAAAATAGCCCTAATTACATCATCCGGAAAGTCATGATATTTTGATTTCTGGGAGATACAACCAAACCGTTACATATAATCCTCGAGGGTCTCGTCTTCTAACTGTTGGATTTTGAAAATATCATTACGAGACTCCTTGGTCTTGCAGTAGTCTTGGTACTTCTTAAGAAATATATCTTTCATGGCTTCCCAAGACCTAATACTGGATTCTCCCAACCCCATGAACCATCTTAGTGTAGAGTTCTTGAGGGTGGCAGTAAATACTTTTAGTTTCTAGGCATCTTGTAAGTAGTTGTAGCTCCTACACAAGATGTTGAACTCAAATAGGAAGGTATCTGGATCTTCACTGCTTTTACCATAAAAGGTGGAAAGTGCTGAGAGGGGAATATTTTTCATATTGACATTTGGTGTGGTGTCTAAAATTGGAAACTCGAAGGTAGTTTTGGTTTGGTTTCCAACTTCTTCTTCCTCCCCGTGTGTTACATTGTTGTGATCCCCCTGATCATCCATACTGGTTTGGTTTCCAGCTTCTTCTTCCTCCTCATGTCTTACATTGGTGTGATCCCCCTAATCATCCATATTGGTTTGGTTTCCAAAAAGAGAGTACCTAGGTGGTTTTATCTTTGAAGAGAACAAGGTTTCCCTTTGATGGAAAGGTCTTCCTACTGATTGGATGTCTGGGACTCTACTCGAGCCGGTTGAGATTATTGGTGCCAAAGTATATGTGTCAATTTGAGAGACAATTATATTGGTTGAACTACCAAACAAGGTATTCACCTGTTCAGGGTCTATGATGTCTTCAAAATTAGGGTCTCCTGATGGTGGTAAGAAAACAAAGGTTGTATTGTTTGGTTCTAAGGAAGGCTCGAGTGGTCTTGCCTCTTGTTCCACTATTACTGATGCTTCATTTTTCTGTTCTATAGTGCTCCCTGTCTTAGTCTCTTCAGAGACTACTTTATCTCTTTGGGTTGAGCTAGTTTCTATTTTTCGATATCAATCTGCGGAATTTATGAGTGGAATTTTCCTTCCCCCAAAAGGTCAGAAGGAACCTTGGTTGAAAGATCTGATTTAGATTTAATATATCTACCTTTTGAGTCTCTAGGTTTGTTCATGAAAGAAAACAAAAAGAAAAATAAAAACTACCATTGGGTTTGGGGGAACCTGCTATAGCATATGCACAGGTTCTTACCTCTCGTCTTAAAGTTACCCCGCCACAAAACTAATGCCAAGGTTAGAAATAATCTATTTCCTAACTATTTCTTACCTTGAGACAACTCCCCGACAACGGCGCCAAAAATGATGGGTGTTCTATATGCACTAAAAAACACTAAAAACCCTCAATTAAATTGTCAACCCATGGTAAGCAAACTTAGAGTTGTAGAACTATATGTGCCAAGGCAGAAAGGCTAGAGGTAGTATAGTATAACTAAGGAAATGGACTATCTAAGGGCTAATCTACTTAAGCAAAGACTATTAATGGTCAAATCCTATTAAGAAACTTAAACTATTTATCCTAAGTAACTTTTGAACAAATGATCGATGGATAGTCCTAAGAAAGAAAATGAAAACCCTACTTAAAGAAAATTAACTTAATCATGACAATAAGCATAAGAAAACTATCTATTTAATATATCTAATGAGCAATAACAACAACAAACTACTTTAATTAACCTACTTAAATTCAATAAGCAGCAACAATTAAGCAAATGAACAAGCAAGCACCTACCCTATTAAAGCAAATAAACAAGCAAACAACTACCCTATCAAAGCAAGTAAACAAGCAAGCAATCAACTAACTAACCTATGGTAACTTCTACAGCAAGTAAACTAATCAAAATTACTCAATAAGCAACTAATCAAATTAATAAGCAAGTGAACTATATTCTTAAATTAAACTTCATAATTACTTCTAACTTACGAAAGGAAATCCTAATCTACTAAATTCAAAGCATCATGACAATAAAAGTAATCAACAACTACTCTTTAATATACAATAAGAAAACTATTCTTTAATCTACCAAAGCAAGAAGACTATTCTCTAATCTACAAAAGCAAGAAAACTCAAATATAGGGTTGATGGTTATGTCTCCAGTGTCTTATGATATCACGATGGCATTTAACAATTAATGATAACTCAAGAGGGATAAACTCAATATTGAATTCTATATCAAAGTGAAAGGTATGAATTAGGCAATCTAGTGAGAACTTGGCCATTATAGAAGAAACATCAACTACCATGCATATCCATGTGATTCTTCAATTCATGCATTAATCATCAACAATATGGAAATATTATTCTATTAAATTCAAATGCATTCTATGCTAATGTAAGCAAATTCATACTAATTAGAGATTCATAACTGAAAACTAAACTTAATAATCAAACTTCGAATTAAAATTGCAACCTAGATCTAGAATGGAAATTGCACAAAGTAAATTAAACTAATCCTATTTTAACAAATTAAATTGCAAAAAGAAATACACATAAAACATAAATCAAATCCTATTTCTATTTCAGCATATGACAAGAAAATAAATAAGCAAACTAAATAACAACTAGATAAGAAAATTAAATAGCATTTAGATCAGCAAACTAGAAATGAAAACTAAAACTAACAACTATCCATCCACCGAAACTTGCCAAAGAAACCATGAACTAAATACTATGTTTTAACTCTGCTTTTAAACTCTATTTCAGCATATAGAAAATCTAACTACCATCTAATTACACACAGGAGTTAGTATCTAAACTTGCAAGTTGTTTCCTATAAATTAAAAAGTCATTACATATTAACACTAGCCTTCATAATAACCTGCAAAACTGAACTGAAGCAATTAAATTATGAACAACAATTTACACAGTAAATAAACATAATAAAACTCGTGTACAGGGAATAAAAGAAATGGCGATTACACTATATGAATTCATAAGCTAATTGACTAAATATTCACCCAGATCATTGGTGGGGGCCCCAGCAGGTCGTGGCTACTCCTCAACGATGAATTATGAGCTCAAGCAACACGATTTCAGCATTAAAAATTAAAAACACAGTTTTACACAGTTTTAGAAAAAAATGTCTGAAAATGGCAAAACAAAGCTTAACTATCCTTTTTATCTCCTAACTATTTGTTTGACCACTGGTGTGGTATTTATAGAGTTTACAAGCTGAGAGGTCGACCACTGGAAGGGTCGACCTCCTCTAAAAACGGTAAATCTCATTTAATGCGTCTTAACCGCCGGTGGCTTCTAGAAACAAAGCGAGCCAATAAACGCCCAGCATAACAACTCAATCCAAGTTGTCAGAATATCAGTAACTAGAGGCCATGAGCACAAGAAAAACCCATGTCTCTGATTCGTCCATTGTTGGCCACTGATATGATAACCTCCAACTCGCCCATGGTTTTAGTGCAGGACGAAGTGCCGAATGGAGTATCGGACAAAGTGTCGGATGCAAAAATGACCTGTGATTTTTTCCTGTGACACACAAAACACGAATTAGCTTCTTGGAATCATTAAAGCATGTTGAATTATACTTAAAACCATCATAAAACATCAATCATACGTACCTGGTATGAACCACGGTGATTTAATACAAAAACCCTTCAAAACTCTTCAAAACAGGGAAATGCACATACAATATTGGCCAAAAAGGATTTAATCATCATCATTAAATTAACCATATCGTGGGCCCAACAATTTCCAGGGAAAGAAAACACAAGGTGTAACCCAATAGAGATATGAAAACCCATAACCCTAGTTCCAAGGAGAAGGTATTACAAAACGACACAAACTTCACTCAAGTTGAGCGTTATACATGAAGATGGTAGGAGGATTAAATGGAAACCTATAATGAAGGGAAAGGTCGAGGAGAGAATTTTATTTTTAACAAAAGACGGGCGCTTGGGTTGTGTCATCATCAACTAAGGTCACAGACCCAATTTTTACCATGAAATAATGTTGAGGAAGAAAAACCCTTAAGACATTTAAAAAACCAAGCAAGATTTACAAATTTTCGATGGATACGAACTAGAGAACTAAATTGTAAAGTGAACCGAGCACTTCATTCTTGGGAGGGAAGAAACAAAATGATAGAACGAACTCACAAGCCAAGAAACATACTTATTCACGGTTGAACTGAGCTCCTTCTAAGTTATCATTGAAAAAATCAACATGCATTTGATGGGTATAAGCTTATAGTAACATACCTTTGCTAATAGCTTGTTTTTCCTTTGAGGAAGATGAGTTACAGTGCTAGAATGGTCATGGTTTAGGGTCACAGAGAACAATCTCTCCATATCTCAATTCCAAAACCAACAGAATGAAAATGCTAGAATACACAAGGTGGTAACCCCAACGAAAACCCACGTCCATGAATTTAATGCATGGGACCTTACATCGTCTCAACATTAACTCCTTTTCCAAGTCATCATTCCACCAACAACCATAACGAATAGCAATGCAACATATTGTGCCACGCATTCAATGTATCATGTGTCGCATATCCATATCAACAAGGACTTAATAGCATTTGGAATGAGACTTGCCAACCAAACCTCTTTTCAAATTAAATCACATTCGTTGCTACCCAAATGATGTGACAACATATACATGTCATCGTGAACGTTAAAATCAAAGATCATGTGATAACCACATTTGATATGAGAGCATATAATATACCACATGAGTTACGTTGGAAAGAATTATCAACTCTTTAATTCCAGGGTGCCACCTTTATATATAACAAAGACATAACATATATGAGAGCCCGATACTATAATACAACATGTAAGGTTGTAGTTTGAGTATCATTTTATGTTTGATCGTTGTGATATATCAACAAAATTTTCAAAGGTACCATCATATCATTTGCAATTGAACCTGTATATGCCATGAGAACCTCAATATGATACCAATCTTTTAATGATGCAATAAAACAACAACTATTTGCATGTGTACAATGTGTCGTGGATGTCAATCTTCTTGTCGCTAATATCCAAGGCAGTCAACTATGTAATTTTTAACCATCACATCTAGAGATTCATTAATGAATATTTATTGATGCAACAAGATGCCTCCAATGACTATAGTAAAATCAAATTCCATCATTAACTTTTGTAACAAGGGGATGTCAATTTTCTTTATTTTTCCTAGGGGGTCCCACCTATAGTTTAGTATTTATAAATAATAGATAATAAAAAAATTAAAAACAGTGCCTTGCAATCATTTGTGGGCTTGGTGACTTAGTTGGTGACTTTATGAGTTAACACCTTTGTCTTGGAATGTGACGACTTGAGTAAAGGCATTGGAGCAGTATTGATGCAAGAGGGATGATAGTTGGCTTTTACCAGTAAACAAATCTATGAGCAGCACTTGGGAAAATCCACTTATGAAAAGGAAATGATGGTTATATTACATAATGTGGGTATCTAGCATACATACCTACTTGGACAATGTTTCCAAATTAAAATGATTATAGTAGCCTAAAATACTTCTTAGACCAAAGGATTTATTCCCTCAAGCGACAAAAATGGGTCACCAAAATATTAGGGTGTAACTATGAGATAATTTATAAGAAGGGCATGGAGAATGTGGTAGTAGATGCTCTTTCTCGGTAGTATGAAGAGGAAGGGTCCCTCTTTTTTCTATTTTTCTTAGTAGTAGATTAGTTGAATGACGTCTTCAAAGAACAACTAATAGATCCCAAGATCACTAGCCTGATAAAACAAATCCAAATGGATCCCTATGCATATCAAGGCTACACTTGGCAAAATGAAGAGCTTTGCTATAAAGGACATCTTGTTTGACCAATCGGTTAGCATTTAATTCATGGGTCTTATTTGAAGTACATTCTCCTCCCACAACAAGTCATTATGGGTTTCATAAAACATATGAAAGGATAAAACATTCATTTTTTGGGAAGGCATGAAGAAGGACATCCTACCTTTGTGGTAGAGTGTGATATTTGTCAATGCCACAAGGACCAAGGAAGAGACAATGAATCCTCCAAGTGCACTCCAACCTTTACCCATTCCGCTAGTTGTATGGACTGACATTTCTATGGACTTCATTATGGGGTTACCAAAATATGGAAATAAACCAATAATCATGGTTGTGGTTGCTTGCCTTTCCAAATATGATCATTTTTGTGCTCTCCAATACCGCTTTCAAGGCCTCGATGGTCACTCAAGTATTCCTGAATAATATCTTTAAACTCCATGGAATGCCACACTAGATTGTGATAAATCATGACCCCATCTTCATTACCAATTTTTGGCAAGCGTTGTTTTGCCTCTAGGGCACTCAATTAAATCTCAACACCACATATCATCCCTGAACTGATGGCCATGATGAAACCATCAAAAAGTGTTTGGAAACATATCTAAGGGGGTTTACTTCAGAGAGACAATCCCAATGGGTCTAGTGGCTCCCTCTAGTAGAATAGTGGCATAATACAAGTTATCATGGTGCCACTCGATGACTCCCTTTGAGGTTGTATATGGAAGAAAGCCCCAATTTGTCTTGTCCTATTTACTGGGTGTCTCTAAGGTGTAAGAGGTTGATAAAACCTTCACATATTGAGTTGACACTCTCGACACTCTCAATGATAATTTGATCATGGCTCAAAACGGATGACGCAACAAGTTGACCAACTTCGTTCCAAACAACATTTCGATGAAGGAGATCAAGTGTTCCTTCATCTACAACTTTATAAGCATACCTCACTTAAAGGAAACCACCGCCAAAAGATTACTCACAAGTTTTATGGCCTCTATAAGCTCCTCAAATATATTGGGCATGTGCTTACAAATTAGAGCTTCCTAGCCAGTCCAAAATTCATGCAATCTTTCATGTCTCATGCTTAAAGAAAGTGGTTGGATCTAATTCTCGTATTCAAACTTACCTTCTAGAACTAGATGAAGAAGGTTCCATTTGGTTGCATCAACAAAAGAGAGAGGCATCTCTACTGGTACACTATACAAGAGGTATCGATACAGTGAAAAGATGCATAGCCCAAGGATGCCATATGGGAACCAACACAAATCCTTCAACAATTCCCTCATCTATAACCTTGAGGATAATGTTACTTCATAAGAGGGAGGGCATGTTAGGGTCCTATTTGAAGCCCCTTAAGTAGATCGATAGATTGTTGTGTATTAAGGTCATCTTTATTAAAAAAAAAGTCCCATATGGTAGATAGAGTGTGAAAGCAATAATTGTAAGAAGGCTTGCTAGAAATTTTTGCCTACTAGAAAGTTCATTCATTGGAAAGTTCCTAAGAGGTTAAATATAAACTATATAATGAAGTAGAAGCAAGAAAATTGAATGTCTTGTGAAGCATATTATAATTAGAGCTCTACTCAGCTAGAGGTTACCCCCTCGAAGAGGCAAATGAACATTACTTTCGTCAACAAAAATATTATTATTTGTGGTATTATGATTCTTCTACTTACCTATTATATTATAATTTGTTATTTTTCTTCTAAATCTTGATATATTATGTTATTTTTCTTCAAATATTTTGTTTTGTTAATAAACATCACAAAAATTCAATCAATTTTATAACTAGTAGTATTTTTATAGAAATATACGAAGATAAGCTTAAAAAAGGGCTCTCGAATTTTGTGAACACGTATCTATGTAATTTGATCTCTAAGAACACATAAGGGATTTTAATAGAGTTATCGTAGATAATTGTGAACGGGCATTATGTCACACATTCACCATTCTTTTCTATGGTTTATTGAGAGTATTATTGTGAATGTTTTCATGTTTATGCTCATCAATATATGAATGTTAATTGGAATGAAATTGAGTTTGAGTTTCACAACTTATAATGCACTTGCTATTTAAATTCACCCTTTCAAATTTATTAAAGATTTAGGTTTTTATTACAATATAGGTTTATTTTAAAAGTGACGTGAGCCTTTTGTCTATATTCCTTAAAATATTTTTTAGTTTATGATTTGCTTTTAGCACTCTAAATACATTACTTAAAAAAAAATATTATAATACTATAAAATAAATCCACTAAACAATATTGTAAATTGGAAGATTTACCAATGTTTTAGCTTAACGGATTAAAATCTTGTGTTAATAGGTTCATTCAATTTCTTGAAATTATAAGACTATTGATTATGGTAGGGGTAACATTGGGTTCATTTGTACACAATTCCTAACATACCATATATATTGATTTTTTTTCTTATGGATGTTTCTAGTCAACATGAGCAAAGACATGCAAACTTGTGAAGCAAGCATTTGGCTAAGTTGTTGTGACTAGGGGTATCTATTTCACTAGATTTTTCCATGACTTACACATGGCTCCATATCGCAAGTATTGGTGTACAACAAACACAAGAACAAGCACGAGCATGTCCTCGGTGAGACTTGAATGTTGGTGTAGGACTTAACAATGACCTGTTTTCACCAACTTGAATGTTTATTGTTTTGCCTTGCTCATTTATGAAATTTTTATAAAACTACACAAGGGATTCCCTAATTTTTCTAAAATATTTACATGCCAAAATTCCAAAGGTAGTGGGTATAAGCTAGGGATTTAATCTTCCTTTGTTTGATCAAAGAGTTCTATCCGATATTGTGAGTTGAAGAAGTAAAGGCTCGCTTTGTAAATTCTCTCCCTATCTTCTAAGTGTGGGAAAATAACTAAAAAAAAACCTTTGGCACACAACTTTAGATCTATTAATACTTTAACTATTCATGAAGACAAGATCCATCTTCTTAATATATGCTCTATGGGCCATAACCATAAAAGCCAACATATAAGAGCATGGGAATATTGCTTTAGTTAGAGAACAAGAGGGATTGTGTTTGACCACTCAACCTTTATGCTGTAATTATGATTGGTGCATTTTCCCATGGATTGAAGTGAGAGTCTCATCTAAATTGATAGTTACTAAATATATTTAAATTGAATGTGTTTTTTTTTTTACCTTTTATGGTTTATTCGAAGACACCAAACACAACATATTTGATCGTTTATTATCTTTTTTACTGTCCACACATAAGCACCCACATTGCATGCTCTATAGAGGATGGGGGGGGAGGTCGAGCAAGTTCATATATTCATCTCACAAACAATCAACCATTACATTAGTAGGAGTGCCACTACCTTTATAGACACCTACATTGACACAAGGATAATGGTATGCTGGGATTTATAGGTTATCACGGACTATACCTCATAACCAATGCAGGATAACACATTAAAGGAGAGGGGGATTTAAAGACGTAGAAACTATTCCAAGATGTCAAACATTGTATTTGATTGTTTATCATTCACACACACACACACAACCACACAATATGTCTATCAAATGATGAGGGGGAGATTGAGCAAGCTCGCATATTCATCTTGCTACCAATTAACCATTATGTTAATAGGAAGGACACTACCTTCATAAACAACCAAAACATATCATCTCACAATTAATCAAACATTTTGTTAGTAGAAGGGACACAACCTCGATAGACACTATATTGGAGTGATGAGAATGAATTATTAAATAGAAAGTTCCATACATGTATTGGAAGCTATGAAAGCTTTACAATAACCTATCTAGAGAAAAACCCATCCACAAACTACTTGAAACGACTCAAATTGAGATATTCAACACTTTTCGAGGCAATTTTGGTTGGATCTAGCCCTAGAATTTGATGTCCCATAGGACACATTTTCCATTTTAGAACATATTTGACAATTGGTTTTAAATTAAGCCATAATAAATTGTGATCAATTAAAATTAGAAAATGTATGTTTGACATACGTAATTTCATTTAAAAAATTTCCTGTAAACTATAATCATTTATCATTCAACATGTTTGTATTTAAAACTAAATGATTCCCTACTTTGCCACTAAATCTCATAAATGGAGTACTTAACTACATCATGATTGCATTTAAAGTTGAGTTGTTTTCCTTTTTTCCATCTACCATGTCATAGATGGAGTACTTGGAGTAAATTAAAAATGGTTTCTTCAACTTCCTTGCACCCTGCTTCCAAATTTCCAATCTGTCGTCGCATTCATGGTAGTAGGTGGAATGTGGGAGGGAATTATCTATGGTTGGTAGGAAAGAAAACTAAACAATGATTGTAACATCCCCGGCCTTCTAGGCCGGGCCATGCTACTCCATAACACACTCTTACTAATCTCTGAAAACAAATTGTAGCATCCTCAACTTTAGGTCGTTGGGCTATTCCACGTAACAATTCTTCATTTCTACTGTATACATTTATACAAATTTACTACAGACAAATACATTCTTCTAATGCATATATTCATGCGGAAATAACAGTAAGCATATGCATACAGCGTACACATGCAATACTCTTAATTATAAAGACATATACAAATACACAACATGCAATTGAACACATAATTGATACTTATCTTTTTATAGAAGACCACCAAATGTGTGCACACCTTCCATGAACCTCCCAGCCTTAGACCACGTTGCTCAAATCTCTCAGTAGTGGGTCACCCCTGAGATGGGACTAAACTCTGCCCAGGTAAAGGGATTCCTAGCTAGGTTGAGACAATACAGACAACAGGAAGGATTTTGTCCCAGGATCCAACTAAACTACCAGCCTACAACCTCTCATTGCCCACGTGCTTGTCCCACCCCAGGAAGTGTGCCCCTTATCTTCTCAACAGTCCTTCAGTTACCCCACTTCCCTTCCAGGGCTTCAGCAACAGGTCAGACAGGAAGTCTCATATCACTGTAGATGCAATTGGGCTTCCCCAAGAAATCACTTTCCCAACAATTCTCTCACCTGGAGAGAGTTTCTCACGGGCCTGACAACTCACCTCTTCAATCCACGAGCATGACAACCCACCTCTTAAATCCCATGGGCCTAATAACTTGTTTCCTCAGTTCAATGCTTAAGTCAACCAGGAACAGGTATAGGGAATGACACAACAATGTTCAGGTTTGGTATAGGCGCTGCTCATAACAGAAAGGTACAACATTGTCTTGGGTAGGTACGGGTGCGTTGTGCATCCCCGGAGGGATATGGTTTGTTGTTGATAACAGGAAAGTACAGGGTAGTTGCAAGAGTGTGTGTCGACTCCAAAGGTAAGGCTCCTCCAAAGCATGGAACAAATGGTTGAATGTGTGAATCATTGAGTGAGTGTCAAGTGGACTACTTTTCGCCAAACTTATTTGCATGTGCCCTTGATGACACATGTCTCTCATGGAGCTCGATTCTCTCCACTTGGGTTTCATTCACGTTCCCATAGGAACTTAGGATAAAATAATTATCCTCACCATAGCCTTTAGAAATAATATTATAATATTCCTTTTGAGATAAGCCCTCTAGCTTAGCCCCTTTTCCTAGGCTCTTAACCCTTCCTTTCCCTTACTAGTGGAGTTTATTCCCATACTCTTTTATCGTGGTCGATCTACATATAATGATGTATTATATTCATGATATGAGAGTTTACATATACAAAAATAGGCTCAATGGCCTTTTAGAATCTAGGCTCTCCATCCTAATCATCACATAAGCCTCCTGACTTATAATAACCTGGCTCACCAGCCTATAAAACATATTCACATTTACAATTGGGGTTGAGTCTTGGGGTGTTACATCCCCCTCCCCTTATTTTATGCATTGTCCTCAATGCATTATATATATACATATACAACCTGTTATCACATGAAGTTGTCAAGGGTCGCATGTAATTGTTGTTAATAACCTGGTCATCCAAGTCCTTTGTTGATACAAGTGACATCCATGAGCACAAAGCGCAGCATTCAAAGCCAGTCTATTTTGGGCCGAAATACAAGCAACGATCATGTTCATTTTTCAACGGCGGATATCCCAGGAGCAGTTTAGATCAACGACTCACGTGTATTTGGCATGTCAAAATTGAGCAAGGATTAGCGACTAAACAGAAGTCCTGAAGTCCTAAAGTAAATCTGAGTCATTGAAGGTTGAGGACATGTGTCACCAGATCTAACACTTCATAAATATGACACTTTGGAGGATTGTGTGAGCAAGCAGAAGGAAAACTTGTGAAGCCCAAACTCCCGAAGTAATTGTGGACCATTTATCTCAAATCAACAAGAACCATTGATATTTGCAGCAGTATCATTGAAAGGCCTGAAGTCTCGAAGTAAATTTGAGCCATTGAAGGCTGAGGACATGCGTCGACAGATTTAACACTTTAGAGACTTAGCACTCCGGAAGGTTTACGGAGCGAAGCACTAGAGAAAGAATTTCTCGAAGTCCCGAAGTGAATCTCGGTCGTCCAAATCAAGAGGGCACGTGGAGGCAGATCTCTCACTTCGGAGATACGACACTTCGAAGGATTGTAAGAGCTATGCATTGAAAAGGCCCGAAGCCCGAACTCCCGAAGTAATTGTGAACCATTGATCTTTGCAGCAGGAAATAGGGTCCATCCAAGAGTGGTGCATGGCAGCAAAATTAGGGATGCCCAGATCACAAATTGCAACCAGATCGACGTCCACGCTTCATTGAGGGAACAGAACATGCTCGAACAATAAAATTCTTGAGTGGTCCCGTAATTGAAACCATGGTATATCGAAAGAGCTACGTGGAGGAAGGTGGTGAATTGTCGGCTCAAAAGTGGTGTGGATCCAAACTGCCTTTGACGGCCCCACAATCACATGCTTATATAATGTCAAATCTAAGAGCAGCACGTGGTATCCCCCTAGGCGTTAAGCCTCTTCCCGATCCCGAGGACTCAGTTAATAAAAGAAAGGAATGGTGGTTGAAACCTCGACTCACTCAGTAATTAGAAAGCATGGAAGGTCTGGCCGTGGAGACAGAAGACTGTTAGCCCAAGGTGCCACAAAGGTAGTTTTTCCTACAGGCCCATAATGACTAGAGTTTTCTTCTGACAGAAGGAACAAGATAGACAAGAGAAGACACACGACACTGGAGAAGAGGTGCCCAAGCAACAAGATGTGTCTACTGTTTTGACTATAAATACATCAGATGAATGATATGTAAAAGGGGGAAGGGGGGGTTCCATGCCCAAGACCGGAGGAGGTTTTGAGAAACATTTATGACTATGTATTTTAGTTTGTAAGACGGAGGGGGATGTAGTTGTAAATGGTATTGTTATTGAAGATTCATATGAGTTGTTTCATCAGACTGTCTTCTATGTTTCAATTATGTTTTTCTTCTTGTCTGGATGTAGCATCTTTGATTTATGGATTCCTGAGGCAGTAAATGATTTGTTGTCATCTTGCCCATGTTTCATCGTTTATCACTCAGACACTTTCTATTTTTCTTCTTGTCTGGATGTAGCATCTTTGATTTATGGATTCTTGAGGCGGTAGAGGATATGTTGTCATCTTGCCCATGTTTCATCGTTTATCACTAAGACACTTTCTATTTTTCTTCTTGTCTGGATGTAGCATCTTTGATTTATGGATTCCTGAGGCGGTAGAGGATTTTTTGTCATCTTGCCCATGTTTCATTGTTTATTATTCAGACACATCTATTCTCTTTGCAGGGAGGATCTTTACTTAGAGAGTATTTGTCTTTATGTTATTCTCTTATCCTTATCTTCATCATTAAGCAAATATTTTGTCTGATAGGGAGCTTAAATGCCTTCAATGAGCATATTGTTTGTGACTCCATAGCCCAATGGTCCATCATTGATCTGCAGTGATATCTATTTGTCTTTTCCTTTCTTTAAAGTCTTGTTGATCCACCTACTCAAACCATTTCAATCCATTTACATTTTGATGGGTACTGGGCTTATCCTCTTGCAGTCTGATGGTGATTCTCAGTGCTAACATTATTGGCATCATTGTCGAGGATGAAAGTGAATATATCTTCCCTGGGAGAACGACAACGAAGAGATCCAGTTTTATATGGTGAACTGAAGTTGGACACATTATTTTGACTGCTCATCTTTCACCATGGTGACTCCACTGATTTGAGACAAATTAAATGGCTATGGAAGCCATGGTCAGGAGGTTCACCCCACTTAATTTCTCAGCCATAGTTGGTTATCTGCATCATGTGCCTCAAATTGATGAATGGCAAGATCTGCTGCCAAGATTTTATGAAGGTGAGAATGACAGCCCTATTGAGCATGTTCTAGAATTTCATGCTTTGATTCAGTAGCTTGACATCCAACAAGAAGACATGCATATGAAGTTTTTTATGTACTATCTTCAAGGAGATGCTCATATTTGGTATCACTCTCTTGAGATTTCTAGCATTTCTTCACTCGAAGAGTTTCATGCAGCTTTCAATATTCATTGTCAAAAGTTTTATTCCTCTGAGTTAATTTTTCATAGTTGTTGTGAGGAGTATAAAGACTTTGTCCAGGATATAATTGATTCTTATGAAGGTTGTGAGAATGAAGAAGATGCCTTGGATGAGGAATCAAATCTTTCTCTTCCATGTTCATCTGCATCAGATGAAAACTTTGTTTGTTGTCTCAATAAGGAAAGTGCAGAAATTGAGTATGTTCTGGAAGTTGATACTCTTTGTAACCCTGTCTTTAAAAAACCTGGATATGAGCAGCCTATTTTTGACTCATATGGTGATGATAAGATATTGCTTATTGGATTAAATCTTAAAAGGAAACCTGTGTTTAATAATCAAAAACAATTTTCTCATGTTGGGCAGAAGATACCTCTCGATATGTCATTTGAGACTCCTCCTTTATTTGATCATTATGGAGATAGTGATGAAGATGTTGAGGTGTTTTTTGTCTTAGAAGAAAAAAGCATTAGCATCCAGCCTTTTGATGAAAATGAAATCTTCTAAAGGAGAAACATCCATTGATTGATATACGTAAGGAGATTCCTTGCCATCAACTAGCAGATGTTATCAGAGAAGGAAAAAGAGAAGTGCATCAGTAGCCTGCATCATCCATTTTCTCATTTGTACTTGCAACAAACATTCAACCATATGTGAACTACTGCGAAGAAAAGAAGGTTTTCTTTTATCAACCGAGTAGGTTTTATCACCTATTTTATGACCCTATAGGGGAGTACATGGAGTGGAATTTCCTCAATGTATTGAAGCCTTCAAGCTTTATCTTACCTTCATCATTGGGAGGTAATCTGAAGAATGTAATTAATTTTTTGTCATAGTTTTATTGTCCCTTGTTGATCAGCGACAGATTAAATAAGTTTTCAGTTAGGAAGTTACTTGAATGGCTCTCGTGGAAGTTTGTTTTCACCTAGCGCATTGTAAAAATCGGTTAGTTTAGGATTGTACATAAATAAAATCCTTTTGGAGCATGTGTGTTTATTTTCTTTTTAAGTTGAGTAGTGTACATGTCATCCTGTTATCTTCAGCAAAATGTATTTGATCTCGACTCCATAACCCAAAATCTAAGGCACTGAAACTGCTTATTCTCGGCATCTCATAGGGAGCATGCCATCCCCTGTGGAGCCCATGTTATCACATGAAGTTGTCAAGGGTCGGATGTGATTTTTGTTAAGACCCTAGTCGTCCAAGTCCTTTGTTGATATAGGTGAAATCCATGAGCAAAAAGCGTAGCATTCAAAGGCAGTCTATTTTGGGTTGAAATACAAGCAGCGGTTGGGTTCATTTTTCAACGGCGGAGATCCCAGAAGCTATTTAGATCAGCGACTCACGTGTATTCGACATGTCAAAATTGCGCAAGGATTAGCGACTAGACAGAAGTCCTGAAGTCCTGAAGTAAATCTGAGCCATTGAAGGTTGAGGACACGCGTCATCAAATCTAACACTTCAAAAATATGGCACTTCGGAGGATTACGTGAGAAAGAAGAAGGAAAACTCTCGAAGCCCGAACTCCCAAAGTAATTGTGGACTGTTGATATAAAATCAACAAGAACCCTTGATCTTTGCAGCAGTATCACTGGAAGGCCTGATGTCCTGAAGTAAATCTAAGCCATTAAAGGCTGAGGACACACGTCGATAGATATAACACTTAGGATACTTAGCACTCCGGAAGGTTTACGGAGAGAATCACTAGAGCAAGAATTTCCTGAAGTCCCGAAGTGAATCTCGGTCATCCAAATCAAGAGGAAACCTAGAGGCAGATCTCTCACTTCGGAGATACGACACTCTGGAGGATTGTAAGAGTTATGCATTGAAAAGGCCTGAAGCCCGAACTCCCGAAGTAATTGTGAACCGTTGATATTTGCAGCAAGAAACAGGGTCCATCCAAGAGCGGCGCGTGACAGCAAAAGCAGCGCTACCTAGATCACAGATCATGACCAAATCGACGGCCACGCTTCATTGCGGGGATCGAACATGCTCAAATGATAAAATTATTGAGTGATCCCACAATTGAAACCATCGTATAGTGAAAGAGCTATGTGGCGGAAGGTGGTGAATTGCAGGCTCAAAAGCGGTGTGGACACAAACCGCCTTTGAAGGCCCGGCAATCACGTGCTTATATAACGTCAAATCCGAGAGCATCACGTGGTAGCCCCCTAGGCGTTAAGCCTCTTCCCGATCCTGAGGATTCAGTTAATAAAAGAAAGGATTGGTGGTTGAAACCTCGACTCGCTCAGTAATTAGAAATCATGGAGGGTCTGGCCTTGGAGACAGAAGACTGTCATTACGAGGTACCATAGAGGGCAATTTTTTCTGCAGGCCCATACTGACCAAAGTTTCCTTCTGACATAAGGAATAGGACAGACAAGAGAAGACACATGGCACTGGAGAAGAAGTGCTCAAGCAGTAAGACATGTCTATTGTTTTGACTATAAATACATGAGATGAATGATATGTAAAAGGGGGAAGAAGGGGGGTTTGGGCCCAAGAACGGAGGAGGTTTTGAGAAACATTTATGACTGTGTATTTCAGTTTGTAAGTCAGAGGGGCATGTAGTTGTAAATGGCATTGTTATTGAAGATTCATATGAGTTGTTTCATTAGACTATCTTCTATGTTTCAATTATGTTTTTCTTCTTGTCTGGATGTAGCATCTTTGATTTATGGATCCACGAGGCGGTAGAGGATCTGTTGTCATCTTTCCCATGTTTCATCATTTATCACTCAAACACTTTATGTTTTTCTTCTTGTCTAGATGTAGCATCTTTGATTTATGGATTCCTGAGGTGGTAGAGGATTTGTTGTCATCTTGTCATGTTTCATCATTTATCACTCAGACACTTTCTGTTTTTATTCTTGTCTAGATGTAGCATCTTTGATTTATGGATTCCTGAGGCGGTAGAGGATCTGTTGTCATCTTTACCATGTTTCATTGTTTATTATTCAGACACATCTATTCTCTTTGCAGGGAGGATATTTTTTTAGCGAGTATTCATCTTTATGTTATTCTCTCATCCTTCTCTTCATCATTAAGAAAATATTTTGTCTGATAGGGAGCTTAAATGCCTTCAATGAGCAGATTGTTTGTGACTCCATAGCCCAATGGTCCACAATTGATCTGTGGTGATATCTATTGTCGTTTCCTTTCTTTAAAGTCTTGTTGATCCACCTACTCAAACCATTTTAATCCATTTACATTTTGATGGGTATTGGGCTTATCCTCTTGCAGTTTGAGGTTGATTCTTAGTGCTAACACAACCAAAAGTTCAAAAACCCTAAAAACGATGCAGGTATTATGCCCGCATAGAATCCTCGTACTCCCAAGTTGCATCCTCAGGACTGTACCAGGTCCATTGGACCTTTACTAGCTCTATGGCTTGATTTCAGAGCTGCTTGATCTTTCAGTCTAGAATGCACACCGGATGCACCTGAAAAGCGCCTTCTTGCTCCACGTGAATCACATTCCAATCAATAACATGATTAGCATCAGCTATGTACTTTTTGAGCAATGATACATGGCATACATTATGAATAGACATGGATGCAGATAATGCAAGCATATATTTCACATGTCCAATCCTCTCTGGGATTTCAAACGACCCATAAAAATGAGCTGCCAACTTTGAACAATTTACCAACTTTGGGGAACTTTTGTTGGCCTTCACTTTCAAGAATACATGATCACCCACTTTAAACTCCCTATGAGTTCTTCCCTTGTTAGCATAGATTTTCTGCCTGTCTTGAGAAGCCTTTAAATTCTGTTTTATTTTCAACACCTGCTCTTCCATTTCCCTAAGTAGTTATGGCCCAACTACTGCTCTATCTACTGGGTTGTTCGAGCTTACATGTGTGTTGCACTTTCTGCCATAAAGTTCCTCAAATGGGCTCATATTTAGAGTTGCTCAGTACCCATTGTTATAAGAAAACTCTACCAAGTGTAGGTAGTCTTCCCATTTTGATGTTTTATCCATCACATACATCCTCAACATATCCTCGATCACTTGATTCACCCTCTCTATTTTCCCATCAGATTTTGGATGATAAGTTGTGTTGAAATTCAAATTTGTTCCAAATCCTTTAAATAATCCTTTCCAAAATTTCTATATAAACTTTGGATCTTTGTGAGACACAATTGTCTTGGGTATACCATGCAATCGAGCAATTTCCTTCATATAAATATCAACAACATTAGTTTCCTTGTGAGTGAGCTTCACGAAATGGGTAGCTTTGGTGAGCTTATCCACCACTACCATGATAAAATCATGATGCTTGTTTGTTTTGAGCAGTTTGGTGATGAAATACATTGTTACAAGTTCCCATTTCCACTCAGAAATGGGTAATGGCTATAGCAACCCAGCTGGGTATCGATTCTCAGCCTTGACCTTTTGACACTCCAAACATTTGACAATAAACTCAACAACTTCCTTCTTCATGCCTGGCCAATAATATTGGCTCTTGACAGTTGCAATAGTTTTTTGATACCCTGGGTACCCAACATAAGGGCATTATGCATTTATTTCAATATCAGACATTACAATTCCTAGGAATTTGGCACAAAAAAATTGTGTCTGTACATTAGAATTTCATCATCTCCCAGCTTGTAATCTTCAACTTTCTGTTGCAAAATACCTTGTTGTAACTTTGTTACCATTTCCATGTATTGAAAATCTGATTTTGTAGCCTCCAATATTTTGTCCTTCAAATTTGTTTGGTACATGCTGATGGTTGTAGCATGCAACTCGTGCACTCTATTTCTAAGTGCATCGGCCACCTTGTTCTCTTTCCCTTTGATATGTTTTATATCAAAGTCATATTCACTGAGAAATTCTAACCATCTTCTTTGCCTGGCATTTAGAGTTGGTTGTCCAAATAAATATTTCAAACCAATATGGTATGTACTCAACTCGAACCTTTTCCCCATGAGGTAGTGTCTCCACATATTCAAGGCATGCACTATGGCTACCAACTCTAAATCATGAGTAGTATAGTGTCTTTCATGCTCCTTCAACTTCCTTGACTCATAACATATAACATATCCATTCTGACTGAGAACTCCACCAAGTCCTTCTTTACATGCATCAGTGCATACAACGTAGTCTTCATTTGGATCTGTGATCCTTAGTATTGGAGCACTGGTTAATAATTGCTTCAGGTGCTGGAAGCTCTTTTCACATTTTGTTGTCCATTGAAACTTCACTCATTTCTTTTGCAAGGAAGTGATCGGATGTGCAATCCTTGAGAATCCTTTAATAAATATGTTGTAGTATCCTGCAAGGCCCATGAATGATCTGACCTCTGTCACATTCTTAGGTGTTGACCATCCTCTAGTGGCCTCAATATTTTCCAGATCAACTACTATCCCTTCCTCTGAGATGAAATGTCCCAAATAATGGATTTGCTTCTAATAAAATGAGAATTTGCTCAATTTGGCATACAATTGATGCTCCCTTAATACATGTAGTTCCAACCTCAAGTGTTGTTCATGTTCTTCCTCTGAAATGGAGTATATAAGAATGTCATCCAAAAATACAATGACAAACTTATCCAGGTATTCTCTGAAAATTCCATTCAATAAACACATGAAAACAGTTGGTGCATTTGATAACCCAAATGGAACCACTGTGAATTTATAATGGCCATACCTTGTTCGGAAAGTAGTCTTGTTGTTGTCTTCTTCTTTAATTCTGACTTGATGATAACCTAATCTAAGATCAATTTTGGAGAATATTTTTGCATTCTTCAACTGATCAAAGAGGTCATCGATCCTTGGAAAATGATACTTATTCTTCACAGTTACCTTGTTCAAATGTTTGAAGTCCATGCAGAGTCTCAAAGTTCCATCCTTCTTCTTCACAAATAAAATTGGGGCACCCCAAGGTGACACACTTGGGCGTATATAGCCCTTCCTTGAAATCTCTTCAAGATGCATTTGCAACTCCTTTGGTTCTAGTGTACTCATCCTATAAGGAGTCTTGGATACTAGAGTTGCTCCAAGCATCATATTTATGGAGAAATCAATGTCTCTTTTAGGGGGTAAACCTGGTATTTCTTTAAATGCATCCCCAAACTCCTTTAGGACTGCATAATCTTCAATATTTGACACCTTATCTCTAGATGTCTCTTCCATATGAGTTGCAAAAATTTGACATACTTTCCTGTAACTTTTCTTCAACTGCATTGTTGAGATTTCTCTGATAATTATTTCCCTCGGAATTCCTTGTATTGTCCTTGGGTTCCCTTCCCCATCCAGGCAAGTAAATGCCTTGTTATGACAGTCTAGGATAGCATGGTGTTGATCCAACCAATCCATCCCAATTAGACAATCATAGGAACCCAAAAGCAAGATATTCAAATATGCCCTGGTGTTCAGTCCATTCATGTCCATTGGACATGACTTAACCATCTCATTAACTTTCCTTTTCTCTCTGGTAGCCAGCTGCACCAACCAAGATTTTCCATGCTTTCTTCTTGGTAAATGAAATATTTCCACCATCTTAGGATCTATATAACTATGACTAGCTCCTGAATCAATTAAAATAGCAATGGTTTGGTTGTTAATTATACCTTCTACTTCAATCATATGTGACTGAAACTCTGCTTGCTTGTTGTCCAGGGCTGCATAGATCCTTGGTACTCTTCTACCCATGTCCTCCATTGTTTCATCTTGTTGTACATTGTGAAAAACCCTCAGATTTTCTCCTTTGTGGGGACAATCCCTATACATATGATCTCCTTTACAACCCCAACATTGAATAGGTTGTTGCCTTGGCCTCTGTCCCCATGTCTCAGTTGTTCTGGGTTCTCTAAAAATTTGATGTCCCTAAGTATTGTTTCTAAAGAATGGTGGCTTAGTCCCCTTCTTCCTCTGTTCCATCTTACATTTCTTCTTGTCTTCCCAAGATTTTTGGAAAGTTGGCCTTGCTTTATGCTGATCATATAGGCATTTAGCTCGCCTTATGGTCTCGTCCAATGTTTTTGGATCATCATATTGTATTTTGTCACTGATGAATGATGGCAATCCACTTAAATACCTTTGAATATGAATTGTCTCATCCTTGATGAAGGATACATACTTTAGCAGTTCCAAAAACCTTCTTTCATATTCATCAATGGTCATACTCCCAAGCTTGAGTTCAAAGAACTTTTTCATTTTCTTATCATAGTACCTCTTAGTCAAGTATTTATTTTCAAAATACTTCTTAAATTCCTTCCAAGTAACATTTTTCTCCTTAATGTGATGCACCTGCATAAGCTGGTCCCACTACATAGATGTTTTTCCCTTAAGCTGGTAGATAACAATTCTTCCTTCTGCATGTGAAGAATAATTATGCAATTGAAAATACTTCCTCATGCCTAGCAGCCATGTCTCTGCATCTTCATCCTTCTTGTGCTCACCATCAAATGTAGGAGGTTTTATTTTGTTCATTTTTCCTTGTAGATCATCCACCCTAGACCTCTTATTCTTTCTGACAGGGGATGGACTTGAGTTGTTGTGTGCTCTCCTATTGGAATGCCTCGGGGAATGATGGTGATGTATGCTAACACTTCTTGTTCTTCATTTCTCATTAGGAGACCTGTGACTACCTGATTTGCTTGAGCCACTCTCCTTATCCAATTTACTTTTTATTCTCTTCAAGTTCTGCATTAAATTCATGTTTAATTCCTCTTGTTGCTCCTTGTATTTCATAAGCCTTTCATTATCGACTTTATGACTTTGGACATCCTTTTTCAAATTTTTAATTGTCTCCACCAAGTTCATGCTTTCTTCCTTTCATTCTCCATGTCCAATTGAGTTTGCACCTTCAATACCCATATGGACATCCATCCCTCTAATCTCACCTTC